>WBMW01001268.1:1160822-1199376 GCA_013396635.1 Penelope pileata | reverse complement strand
GGGTCTTTCATTCAGATACCTTACCTACAGAGCAGGAAAAGCAAGAAATTGGATCTGACTACTGCCTCCAAGAACCACCCCTCTCTGTGACCGCCTGCACCTCAGCCTCCAGCCCTGAGCTGCCTTCTGCAGATGTCCCCCTGGGGAATCCCTCCAGGACTCTCACGCTCCCTCCCAATCTCCATCCTGGACTGGGCCACAGACAGAGAGAGAGGCTGAGGTTTCTCCTCTACTATTGCCACTTCTAAACACTTGCCTCCAATAACTAATGTCTGCCTCATCTCTTCTCCCCATATTCCTGTCATGCCCAGCCTCCTCACTCCTCTGTCAGCTTTCCCTGGGGCTTCTCTGTATTCATGCCAAAAGCACAATTTCCCATGCTGATGACTGCTTTGTCCTCACATCTCTATTCAATCTGCAGCCCTCCTTTAGCTCTCTCACTGACAGAGAATATCTCATTTCACTTTCTTTTCCTCCCATGTGTCACAGCCTCCTTCTCACTTTTCTCTGCACAACACTCAGCAAACACAGACATCGATCCGGCAGCTACCTGGTCATCACTCACCCACAACACAGCCTCCTCCTGCACTCAGCTGTTTTGTGAATTCCCTTCTATTGTTTTTAGCAATTTCTCCTCAGACCTCTCCTCCCTATTGCCTCTTTCCAGGCTTCCCATGAGCCCTGAGCAAGGTCCCTCTTTTTGAAACAGCCCCCAGTCCTGTTTCCCTAATCTTTTCTTCAGCATATCCTACCTTAAACTTTATCCTCAAAAAGCTCGAACTGGTTCTTAAAAGCAGTATGTAATATAGCCAAACAAGAACTTCACGTTGTTTATATGCACGCATCCCATTATTTTCAGCCATCTAGCTCTTACATTCTCACATTCTTTACCCTCTCATGTTCTGCTGAATTATGCCAATAGTAAGTCAGTGACAGACAAAAATCAAAGAAAACCAATGAGAATACCACATTTCAAAAGATCTTAAAAGTGAAGTAAATGTCTGGTTGTAATTAGAGGAGCTGGCCAATATCTTTCCTATAGCAGGTTAATCAGGTGCTTTCTTCAAAGGAAGACTGACGTAAGGTGCTGAGAAGCACCAAGTAAATGGTGGGAAATTATACATAAGCACATGACAGCTTTCAAGTGTGCAGCTTCCCCAGGAACCAACGTTGTGGTTACTGCATTATAAGCCTCCTGCCAGCTGTCACTCAGGAACAGCCACAACAAGAAGCCAGCCAGCCTTTCCCATTGACAAAGCGAGCAGAGAGCTTGCCTTGTTGGCACAGACATCTTTATTCACCAGCACCCCAGGCTTTGTCCACCGTCCATATGACTGAGCAGAACACCAGCTCTTGTATTCCTTTTCTTCTTCAGCCATAAGAGTAGCCTGTACAGAAGAATTAAGACTGGCACTGCAGACCTTACTGCATGTGTTGAAAAAGCAGATGTCTTACCTCAAGCTTGATGTTACTGTGAAAGTGTCAAGGCTATCAGTTTCAGCAAAACAGTATCTGTAAATTAATATTCTTTTCTGATATGATCCCTTTGTATATGTACACACACTATGGCTGCCAAGAGCAACAAAATGAAAACTTCTGCCAAAGTTTCTGCCATTTGTTTGTTCTGGAGATGGTGGTTACCATGTCATTCCCCATCACTGCTGACAGGGTTCATTCTGTTTTCCTTCCTTGGTAAAAATAAATTCACTGCCCTTGGCACTGGTACGGTGCTATGGCAGAGATAGAATGCCTATGTAAAAAAGTAAACCATGGCAACAAAACCCCTTACTTCAGAAATGTGGTTCCAATTTGAGAAGTCAAATTAACTTTGTTCTGAACGTCTTTCATTTTGTCCCACTAAAAACAGGTGACTGTGGACATGAGCTCATTGGCTTCCAATCATTTTTGATGAGTTACTTCTTTTGACAGATGCCCTTGTCTAGACAAAACGGCCAGACAGATGTTTTTATCCTTACCCATTCTCTCTTCCTCCTTTTTTCTGAGATGCCACATATGTATTTTTCTCCATCCTTACATATTTTTCTTCCTACACTTCATGTGCAATAGTTCCTTCACACTTCAGGGCATCTCTGCAACATTTTTCTGGTGTGCACATATTGCCACAGCTGAAGGGATTATACAGGAACTACAGACAAAAGACAAGTAGGACAAATGGTTCTCCTACCACAGACTATTCTCCATCACTTGCAACAACAAGTGAAGAGGTGTGACTTTCAAGCAAACAGCTGCTCTGGCTTTGGTAAGAACTCACTATCACCTCGATATAAATTGATATTTGTAAGGCATGTGCAAACAGACATTGTATTTGAATATACAGGTAAATAAAACAAGAATAGAGACTTCATTCAGCATGGGGTGAGGCAAAGAACCCAAAAAACTACTCACCAGAAAGAGGATCTTTGCCAATCATTAAAACATTTGGTAAATTCATTACAATCAGCTGCTGGAGCACCTCCTAAACAAAAGAAAACAATAAGCAAAGTTCAGTGTGAAGGAATTCCAATCAATCATGCCACAAAGAATACAGAGCTCCATCAATTACAAAGCCTTTAACATTCTGGCAGTTCAGAGGTCACAAGAGGAAGCTCCACTTGAGAGACAAATCACCATTTGAAGATGGCATCAGGTTGCACAGCTAACATACAAACACTAATAGCCTCTTTTAACAATGGCCAATAAAGAACTTGGAGGGTCCCATGGTACTAACCAAAATGAATGCACAGCCTTGCCAGGCACACCCACCAGTCATGCCTTTACCCTAGGCATGACCTGGATTCGTTTGATGTTCAACATACAGCTGTTGACATATACCAGGGTACAAAAATGCAGTGGGTTTATCAAAGGCACCTCAGCCAGCCTGTGAAGTTGGAGTAATCCAAATAAGGGGTCAAATCATTTCATGGGTCTGAGATTCTGATGATGGGCTAGGGAAGTGGGCGTGGGGGGAAAAGCTATTGAGCAGACATCTTGCACTGCTCTGAGAAAATGGATTGCAAGTTCTAGATCTGCTTGCATTGTTTTAAGGGAGAGAAAAATGGATTTGTTTAATCACGTTGTGAACTTAAATGTCACTTTGTTTTGAGGGAGATGGGGAAAGGGAGGAGTGTTGTTTGGTCAGAAGCACTTAAATGGCAGCTGCCTGAAGCTACTCTGAAATGACAGGCTCAGTGAGGAAAGCTACAAGCCCCGAGGCAGGCAAAATGCCCAAAGGAGGACAAACAAATACATTGCAGAGGAGACTCTGTATGGTAATATGTTCAGCCAAGCAGTCAAGTCGTTTTCTGTAACATACAGAGCACAGGGGTGTGGTTCCCAGCTTCATCCCGCAGTGACTAGCTCTCAGTTGCAATGATGTGAACAAAACATTACACTAGCAAGCATTTGGTTCACATGAAAAGCTTAGGAGGAAAGTGGCTGCATAGTGAAAGCACTGTGCTGGGATTCAGGACACAAAGGTTCCGTATATAAGGCTCTACCAAGTGCCTGGCAGGTGCCCCTTCCCCGCTTGTCTCCACGGCTCAGACTGCCCTGTGGCCATGGAGAGGGCTCACGCTTTAATACTGGTGGAACATTCAGCACCAGAGGAAAAAACACTGCAGGCAGGCACAGAGAGCAGGCACACATTTCCCAAAACAATCAGCCATTCACCGGAACACTTCCTCTCCAAGTTACTGGATTGTTATTTCCCTGCTTTCAGAGTTACCACACCAGGAAAAATTAAACCTGATTGTAAGAGGAAATATCCCAGTGAGCCTGCAGCATCTGATAAGCAATCACAGTGGATATTTAAAAAAAAAAAAAGTTTGGAACATCACATATTTCATTTCTTCCCCTCCAATCCATCTCAGAACACACTCCTCAGCAGCAACAGTCTGGATAAAGCAGAAATATCTCAGGGGCACAGCTGATGGGTTTTGGTGCCGTTAAGAAGGCAAGTTCTGCAGATCTTTCTGCAATGGGAAGTTTGGCCAATGCAGGCCAGGCATTTGCCAAGACATTGGCCAAATGCATTTTATGGTTTGTACACTCGAGACTTGCTAAACAAAAGTTTGTTTGCATCTGTTATCAGAACAGCTGCAAACTACATCGCTTTAACAGCACACGGCTGGACAGCAACGTCTGCTATGACAATAGCGTGGCACTGAGGCTTTAAACATTCAAAATTTGCATATGCCAAAGTATTGGGCTTTAACCAGTGATTTCCATGGCAAAAAAAAAAAAAAAAGAATTTTGTTTCCAGTCACCCAGTGCATGGAGCGGCATTGAGGCAGGAATGCATTAAGAATTCACGTTGTCTTTGTGTAATCGTCAGCTCGCAGCTACTTAACCCCCAGCCACAACAGGCATCGCAGCCACCCTTCCTGCTGCTGCCACTGCCATGCAGCCCGGTACGGCTGCTGTGTGTGCCACCCAGCACAGCGTGGGCTGGGGCCCCACCGCTGCACCAGGGTCACCCCTGAAGCTGTGCAGTGACTGCATAGCTCAGACTGAAAGATTCCAGTTGTTGTAAGAGCTGATACTCACATCTGTTTATGTTTAAAATAAGACTAGTTATCTATCTTCATTGTTCTAAACGCCTCCACCTGAGATGATTACTTGTGATGATAATAACACCACTACACTGTGTAGTTCATCAGTAGATCTCAATGCTTTATAAAGGACAGTCAGCGCCATTACTCTCCTTTCTCAGCACGGGGAAGGTGAGGCACAGAAGTACAGCTCCTTCAGGTCAGCACCCTGCCCTCTGCCAGCTGAACATCCAGCAAGCAGCATCCAGCTACAGGGGTGAGGTGAAACACAGTAGCTGAAAGCTCTTACACTGATGCTAATGAATTTTACCCTGATTTTGTCCAGGCTAAAACCACAAAAATTTACTAAGGCTCAGCTGATACACAGTGACTCAGTAGCAGGGATAATGTGACGGTGTCTTAGGTCCATTGCTTAAAGCCTCCCATATAGAAATGATCAGTCTCTTCCTCTCACAGCAAGTCAAGAATTCTCCAACTTTTATCCACTTATCTGTATTTTCTCATTTTCCTCATCTGCAGCAATTCACATGGGCGAGCAGCTCACAGAACACTGCCAGCCTCTCTGCTGCAGAGCCTGGAGAGTGCTGAACACACTAACGTGGGCACTGACACTATTCAACAGGTTGAGAGAAGAGTCAAGACAGCAAAAATCGTAACACCCGGAACAGTCCTGACTTGACCTCAGATCTGAAGCAAACCTACAAGTGGAGCGTAGGCTCAACCAGCTCCTAGGATGGCCATCGGGTTAACCTGGACGCACAGCTAGAGTGCAGTGAGCAAACTAGATGGGAGATAACATGTGATGTTTCCCCCCAGGGCAGCCAGCGAATGCATTACGTAAGGGATGCTGGTCCTGCTCCACGTGGAACCCAGCGTAGCTGAGGCACAGGAACAGAGGCAGGGACAGCGTGCTTGCTCTCCCTTGGCTGAGCACGAGGCTGAGGCAGGCAGAGGCTGCTGCGGAGCAGAGCAGGTTTTCTAACACTTCAAATTGCTCACAAAATCCCACAGTGCTCCAGAGAGCTACGATGCTAGCAAAAGCTCTAATTCCTCCTGTAAGAGACCTTTTAATCATTTTTACAGCACAAATAAAGCTTGATTAAAACAGTGAAGGTTACAGCAACAACATATGGTAATAATTTCCCTAATTATTACAACAATTAGGGCTTGAGCTGCCAGCTTTACACTGAGGCCATTAACCAACTCCAAGGCCACCTACTGTACCTCAGAGTCATGTTTCCCACACTACTGTTTGCCTTTTTTTTTTTTTTTTTAAATAGCTGCTAATGAGATTTCCATGACAAAATGTTGATAACAGCAGCCTTATTTAAGAAATCCAATTCAAAACAGACCTCTGTTGGGCCTTAGTGCAGCTCCTATAGGTGCCCGCATTTCTCCTCTTCCAAAGAGGATATTGTGAACTTGAAACCTGTCCAAAATCTCAGCTCCTTTGTCAGCTGTGAGGGCTGCAAGAACAGATGCTTTGAGTTAGGTCATCGCTTCCCATCACAAAATGCAAGCACTGGCAGCCAAATCTCACAGTGCTTGCGGCAGAGCCCCACGCCCCACAGATAAAGCCCATGTAGGTTCCTGCATGCAGTGTCTGTGACCCCGTACTGGGGGAAGGCCTCCCTCACAGGGGTGGAATTGCCCGCTCAGTCTCTGCCCTCAGAGGTGCGGGGTGGAGCTGGCGGGGACGAGCAGCAGCCATAAGCAACAGGGCCACTGCCAAAGGCAGAGCTCTGCTGAGAGCAGCCAGGCACTGCAGGCCAGAACCCCAAGGACTCAACAATACTATTAATTTACCTAGAAATCATGAGGTTAAACATGAATAAATGCTGTGTTCTCAGCAGTAGCCTTCTGGCATCTATGCCCTTGGTGTGCACTTGCTTTACATTTGCAGTTGCTTTGCTAAGAAAGCTTAAAGAAAGAATAATAAAGCCAAAATTCCTCTACATTGATTCCAGCAGTCAAGGGCTTTAGAAAAGAAATCAAGACACATACGAGATTCCAGTAAAACTTTAAGCACCGAATTAAGCCCTTAGGCTTATAAGGACATGAACAAACACAGTGCAGCAACCACATTTCCTAAGCCTGAGAGTTCCCAATTTGTTTCTGGAGTGCTGGGGCATGTTTTACTCACTCTTTTTTATCTTTCCAAGATCACACACAGAGGATATTTGCTGTCTGCCCTGGGTCACAGAAGAGATGCAGTGGTAAACCTCCTCCCAGATCACCACAGTCATATACTAATACTGTTTACTCGTAAAGGGGAAAATGGGCCCCTGTAATGCTGTAGGAACAAACTCTTTTGGGCTGATACTACACTTGAATGCACATTTGCTCCTTAAAAATATGTGTATAACAGCATGGAATAAGAAGGTCTTAAGGTATCAGTCTTGGCTGTATTTTTAAACTAGTGAAAGCATGCCAATGGCTCCAGCAAAGAATGCACAGCTAGGACAGGAGCAGGCCCTTTCTGTGGCTCAGGGATTGGGCAAACATAAGCTTCACACAAAAACCTCCCTGTGCCACAGCACAGCATTAATGTGAAGTATCTACTAGCTTCTCATGTGGAATTAAATTAACCTCTGCCTGAATCCTAAATAAGAAGCGAGCAGCAAATAAATTATGTAAGCAGAACAGCAGTCTACTGGCCATTGTAATTCAATGCTCAAGCCAAGCCATTCCATTTAACTATATTGCTTGGCTATAAAATGCTAATTGCCCAGCTGACTGGAAGCCAAATGGTGCTTTCCTTCGGAATGCCCATGAGGAAAAACCATCATCAGCTTTATTTATACCACTAAGAGCAAACATGCCCTGGCCAGAGACACAGGCTTACCACTTTGACTGCAGCTCAGACCCACGGAGTGGAAAACTTTAGAGTCCTACCTATGCAGCATTGTCAACATCCTTCTCCAGTAACCTCAGTAAGGATCTGATCTCCCAAACACCCGCTGGAGTGGGACCCCACCCCAGCCCAGAGCAGCGGGGCCAGCAGCTTTGGGCACAGCCAGGCCCACTGCTGGGACATTGCCTCTGACACGGGGTGCCCGAAGTCAGGGATGGCTGGATTCATGCTCCTCTGGAAACGCACTCTAGGAGTCAGCACTCGAGTAAATGAGTACATTTTAACATTTAAATCTATTTCAAAGAACAGACTCAGATGTGTGGGGTTGTTTTTGCAAAACAGTTTCAGATGTTTCCAGTTTTGCTTTTATGCAATAAAGTTACTTTGCAGCCAGCAAGTTAAGTGAAAAGGATATTTAACAACTACTGTACACAAAATTTTTTATTATTTTGCTGTAGTCATCTGAGCAGTTATCGATGTTATCAGGGAAAAAGACAACATGATTGTGTACGCTGTGTGTCAGGGTCCCACAAAAGATGAGACAAGATGAAACAAGTTGTTGCACGGTAATGGCAAGGAAGTGAAACACAAGCAGATCTTTTATTGAGATGTTTTCCATGTGCATCCTACCATGCGAGCACACCTGATGACACTGTGTGTGACTCAGTACTCACAGTTTCCCTGCCAAGATGTTATATGTGTGACAAAGTTTGATTAAGAACTTTGCTCATCTCTGCAACAATTGTGTTCATTAGGTGACAGACTAGAGGATTAGCTGTCTTAAAAGGGCTTTTTTTTTCCTGAAAACCAGCAAACTACAAAGCACACTTCTAAAGATCCTTCAAGTGGAAATCCAAAGGCCACTAAAATAACTGTTGCCTCATCTGCTGAAGCTAATCAGTTCTGACAATCATAGGCTGGAATCTCAGTGGGAGGGGATGTGAAGGAATCATACCTAGTCTTAAATATTCTCAGCATGTGTGGGGGAGCTAACCGAATGACAAATATACTGAATGGAGGAATAAGATCAAGTTTTATTCAAAACAAAACTAAAAGCATGTGCATTTTGGACAGCACACGATTAGAAAAAGACAAAAAACAGCCAACAGATCCAGAAACAATCATCCACCCAGTTCTTGGATCAAGGACTATCATGGCTCAGGTTTTGTTATTTGTATTAGAGTGGTGCAGAGATCTCAGACCAGAGTAAGACCTCACACATTGCAAGCTCCACCAGCACAGAGAGCTTGTCACACCTGTGCCAGGCACCAACAGGCCAATGAGAAAACAGTAACAAGCAATGGAGGACAAAAACAAGATTCCATGGTTAAAATGTGACCCATTGTGCACTCTCACTGCTTTACAAACTGGTTATACCACCCACTCCAGAGCAACATACAACAAAATCACACAACAGATAGCAAGGCAAGCCCTGATGAAAACATTTCCTTCAAGATCAATTCAAATTGTTTACATCCCATAACAAAAGTTCTGTGTATACTTTAATAAATGCACTCTGTAAAAAGTATTTTAGGATACTTAGTCTTACTTCAAGCCCAGTGGAATAAACAACATAGAAACTGCCCCCCTATTCCCCCAGCTGGGGAGAAAGCAATTTTTTTTTTAAACGAATTCAGTACAGAAATAAAATAAAATAATATTCTAAAATATGAAGCAAAATCTTCCAGAGCTACCTTGCAGCACATTCCCCATTCTGGTCTGACTGACTCCAAGATGAATCACTTACTTCAATATAGCACACAGCCCTACAGTTATGCCTAGAAGCAATATTGATTTGACCCAGAGAAGAGGAAATCCAATTGCAGAGCACTGCGTCCCCCAGCTTCCATTACCAGCAGCACTTCTGACTAATTTACCTACTCAATGAAAATGAAAAGCTTATTGATTTATCCTCAACTTCTCTCTCCAAATCATGTGCAAGTGGCAACAGATGTTTGTAATAGCATCCAAACAAATTACTCTTGACTTATATTTTATTCCACCTTAGAGTTGTCCTGGGGTGGTTTATGTAGTAACAGAGAATAAGGAATGCGTTGTGTTCAAGACCTGTCACTTGACATTACTAATATAACCAGCTAAAATGCAATCCATCTGTTCAACATGCTTCCAGCTAACTTATGGTGGTCTCTAAGGACCATAATAATTTGCCCTAACACACATTCAAAAGAAACACCAGACCATCAGGACAGACTAGAAGCACTTCTGAATTCTCTGAAACTCAGCACACCAAGCACAACTACGTTAGAAGGAAGCCAGTTTTCCCATGCACAGTTTAAATGTTTTGCTGGGATAATAAAGCCAAAAGTTTTCACATTGAATTCTATAACTGAGCAAGTGTTTTTCAGCTTTTAACAGTGAAGCCTGATACCAAATTAGATTAGCCATGCAAAGCTCCTGGGTATAAGATCTGTTCCACTGTCCTTTGTTCACTGGAATGAAAATACAACATTAAAATAGAGCTTGCCATCAAGAAAAAAACATCAACCCAATGGATTTCTACTAAATTTGTTATAGATTTTGTACCACTTCTGTTACTGCAAATATTTCTAAATATAAATCCCTAGCACAAGTACTGGAAGTCAAATCAAAGCCAAAGTTTAAGGAAAAAAACCCACAAAAACAGAACAAAAACCTGTGAAACTACAAAAACAAATAGGGTTAGAGGCAGAGGGTACACAGGAATGGAATACTTTCAAGATTTCCAAGTAACTGCTTGTTACAATCAGTATTTTAGTGGCAAACAGAAGGCCTATCAGACATGATCAAGTTTAGCGTGAAGTACAAGTCAAATTTTGTATTTCTAACTGGTACTGAAGGTGCCATGCACTATATCCAAACACCGTCACAGTCGCTCAAACATAAGGTAGTTAAATGTTTAGAAACAAGCATAGACATGCTCAGCCTTTGCAGAATAACAGACCCTGAATAAACAAGCCTTTAATTCACACTACATCAGTAAACAGTTTTTAAAAACAGATGGTACCAGAGAAATGCAGATTACACCTAGGAACAGAGGATCAGGAAATAATGGACAGCCTTCAGTCACTGATGGCCTGCAGGGTTTTATGGGGCAAAACATGCAGTGAACTGGTTAACAATTAACATTGGTTAACACTGATCACTTTGAAAGGCACGAAATCTTTCAGTCTAACTCAGGTAAAATAGTGACCCCAAGACGATTTGTCTGAGCAGCGAAGAAAGAACTGCGACAGTACTTGAGAAACAGCAGAGCAACCGACCTGTGAGCACTTGTTCTACACCCCTCTCCACCACCAAAACACGCATATAAAAGCAAAGAAAAGAAGTCGAGTTTAAATTAAACTACATCTAATATCCAAAAAATTTTTTTAGAACATTTTCAAACGTGACTTGCCAACAAGATTAAACGCCCTTGTGCCTGGGCAGTTTGCGTTAGCAGCTTGGTCTTCTGTGACGAAGTAATGCTTCGGGAAGCATGCAAACAGCCACCATGCCAAGCAGCTTACTGTCCAGCTCCAACAGAGGACAGCAGCACGAGCAAGAGAGGTCACTGCGGGGTTTGCAGAAGTGCGTGCTGGGTTTACAGAAGAGGCAAGCTTTCAGCTGGCCCAGGGGGACGCCAGAGAGGCCACCGGACAAGCGGCCCCAACCTGCAAAGACATCCGACCAGACACTAAGATGCAGTGGGACAAACGAGAAGTGCAAGGAAGGGGAAAAGAAGGTGGTTTTATTGATAACGTCTGCAGGTTAAAGTAAAACCAAAGTTGCTCATGCACACTACTCATCTGTTTACATGAGCCTGCTTCCTCATTCATCTCCTGCCACAACCTGATGTCTCCTCACAGAGAGCTCTCTTGCAGACAGACTCCCATCACCCAGCAGTTACTAGGAGCACTAAAAACTCAAACACCAATCATGTCAAGAGAGAGGCCTCCCAGTTTAGGCATGCCCACATCAAACACTCCTAGAAGACTTGAAGAGGTGTCACTGCAGGTGATGTTTTGAGCTTCATAACTATTTTAAAGCAGAAGAATTAATATCCAGTATCATTACTGCAACGTACTGCTCCATTACCAGTAACATCTAATTCATCTGATATTGGAGAGTTCAGCAAACACCCAGACAGTCCTTGGCCAGGAGATCTGCTCCTGCAAGCAGCAGCCTGCAATTCTTTCCTTAAGGTGAGCGGAGGGAAAAGCTTCCAGACAGAGGCCAGGCAGCTCTTCCAGGCACAAACCCACAGGGGTGATTCCCTTCACAGCCAACGATTGCTGCCCCCAGGTAAAATGCAAACGATTTCAGAGGCCTGCAAGGCCTCTGACTGTAGAGGTGGAGAAGTCGAAGATTTCATGCATAGCTTGCACAATGTAACTGGAGCACTCTGTGAAAGTAAACCTTCCTCACACTCACTGGGCCAATTGCCAGTTTTAGCATCAGGACAACAGCAAATAAAAATGGAAAAGGGCAGCAAGAGGATGACACAAGAACCCTGTGCCAAGACGAGCTCAGGGCCCCTCCTCACTCCCCTTTTGGATCTTCTGTGCTCACCTGCCTTCAACACCAAGTCCACAGAGCCACCATGTCCCCTTTGGAAGGCACAGCTCCCTACAGGGAGCAAATACAGTCATCTGCAGTTGACGTTGGCCATTCATGACGTTTACTGCCACTAAGCTGCATTTCAGCGGAGCCAGGCCAGGCATAACCTGCAGGGCAGCCACCCAGCCATGCTGCCAGTAGAGCAGGCTGCCTGGTTTCCCCGACTTGTTGCCATAAAACAAGCCTCCTCCTTGGTCCTGCTCCAAGGAGACCTTCTAGTGGCATCTGCTCACACCGTTAACTGCCAGCCCCCGGTTACTATGACAGGAAGGGGCAGTGCTCCATGAGGCAGCCTTCCGAGGCCTCAGCTCCAGTGGGACACAGAGGGGCTCTCTGAGCATGTACCTTGCTGCTGCCTTTGGACATCTTGGAGCACCAAAAATAGCTTCACTTTAGAAGAAATTGAGACAGAGGTTTTGGGTTTTGTTGATTGAAGGGAAGGAAATTAAAAAAAAAGGCAGAATTGCCCTGCCAGAAGAGCAATTGCTTATTTCCAAGGTCAAAGGCAGAGTAAGCATCTCCTCTCTCACGTCTGCTCTCTTCCATAAATACATTACCTTGGTCACACGCTAACATAAATGCGGTATATTTCTTTTGGGCTAAGCCATCAGAAGTATATTTATTATTTATCTATATCTCTTCTCCCGCTCTTGCTATGAAATTGTAACTACCTGTACCTGGAACAAGTAAAATCCCTCTTGGAACACTACTAGACTTGCTATCCATGGGACTGACTCTCTCTCTCACATTCAAACAAAATCAGTTATTCAAATTACTTGGAGTCTGAGAAATTACACAAAAAATTTGTTGCTGCTACACTTCTTGGGGAGAGGAAGGGGGAAAACACACAAACATTTTGAACAAGCATGAAAATACACAGTAAAAGGTGCCATGGTACATCAAGATTTTAAATCTGCAATCATTAAACCCTCTGTTATAAGAGATTCAGCCATTCATCTTCCAAGTTCTATTTCATGTACGTACAAGACAGAAAGCCATTAAAAATTAACAGCAAAAATCCACTAAGCCACAATGATTCCACAACTGAAGCAGCAGTTAACGTCACAAAATAACAAAGAACTTACTGTTGCGATTGCAGAGCAGAGGGAATATTTCAGACTTAAGAAAAATAGTTATGGTCAAAAAAGAAAAGAAAGGCAAAAGTCACTTCCAACAGCTGCCACAATTTCACCGATGTGCAGAACAGGAAACAGCCAACGTTCAAAGTGTCCCTGTGAGGTGCCACCAGACTAAATTTACTTTTTGGTGGTAATCTAGCCTGTTCATTCACATGTGTGCATGCATGCTCATGTAAACATTCTGTCAAGATGAGTTTTCAGTCTTGCCAGTCCTTCATTGCTCCTTATGTATCTGAGGCAACTGACTAACCCCGCCTAATACAATCTGTGTAATCTACTGTGAGTTGTGCAGATAACTCACAACCGTTACCATTAATTAACTCAGCACAGCTTTGCCCTTTTTGCTCCCCCAGCAGCCTCACAGCAGGCCTCCAGTTAGGGGCTCTCTTTCACAACAGCACCAGCAAGCATCTCAGGCAGAGTTAAGCAGCCAGCAGCTCTGTGCTTCTGATGGAGACAAGCACTAACTTATTTGTGTGCCTTTCTTTCCCCACTTTTGACTTATCCATACTTGCTGGTAGCTATGGCATGCATGCAACGCTCCAGGAACACCCATTATATCATAAGAAAAATCATGAAGGGTGCAGATGTATCCTAGAAGGTCCTTTCTTTCTGCCATCTGTCATAGAAGCAGCAGTAAGCTGTGCCACTACGTTATTATTAACATTCAGAAAAGATTAACTTCTAATGCTCCCAATAGGTCAGCTTTAAGGCTTTGACTGTTGTATTTTCTGTGTCAACAAAATACAATTTCCTCTCAAGCTGGGATGTTTAGTGTTTTCCTGAAAGACAAGCTCATAGATCACGTGCTCATACAAAAGCCGCCACTGTAACTGAAAGAAAACATGACTTTCAAGACTTCACACTTACTAAAAAAAAAAAGCTTAAAAACAATGTGTTTCAAAAATCAACAACCCCTAAACACAGCAGCAAACACAAGGAGCTGCTCAGGCTACACACAGAAAAAGCAGAACAGAGCAAGACAATTTTTTATTCGCACTAGTAAAAATCTGTGTTAGTGTCATTTTTCAATTATACTTCTTAATCTCCAGAGTCCCTTAATGGCACATCAGGTGGCACGCATACATGTTTCTAGGCAATTCCCAAGCTGCCTCACACGTGGATGCCTTACCTAAATCAGCAGAGCTCAGGTTTACTCTTTAAGCAACATAATCAGCAGAAACGTAATACAACATATCAAGTGACTTGCACTCGCCATCCACCAGATCACAAACAACAGAAGTACAGCCCTCAAGGGCTGGCCTCTGCTGGCTGAAAGAAGAGGAGGGGAGCATAAGCTCCTGAAAGAGTGCTTCAGGGGAGAGTGATTCAAGCCCGGGCTGCAGAACGCAGGAGCACCTCCTACCTTTGAGCACACTGCTATCTGCTGTACTCTAAGACTTACAGGAAAATTAAGGTACAGATTACAGTCAAGTTTACATTGCAGGAGATATGAACCTGGCAGTATGCTGAAGCTCTTTGATGAGCTTCCACGGAAATTCTCATTCCTAGAGACAGCCTCAGATGACATTTTAAGGGACACTAAAGATCAGAGGTAGCACGAGCAGAATTTTATCAGCAGAGGGAAGGTTTACACCCTTCACCTCAGTGAAGCATAAAACCTTGGCAAAGGGATCCAGCTGTACAACAGGGAAATGAGCAACGCTAAGTCCTTTTCAAACTCCAAAATGGTGACCATGTTAAGTGGTAGAGTTACGATTTTTTTTTCTGGTTTACAAACAGCTTTTCACATAACTTATTAAAATTGTTCTGCATCACTGTTTAAACATACTTTGGCAGAAGCATTGAGTTACTTGGACAAACCTGTTTTTTGCTGAGAGCATCGTGAATTGGTTGAATGATGAATGGCTGCTCAGAAACTGGAGCTCTATGGGAATTAGTGCAGCCACTCACCAGATGAAATGCCACAGTAAAACAATTCGTGCTCTTCAAACCTGAAGTAAGAAATAATACTTTGGAGATGGGCATCTGAACTAATAGCTTGACTTCCCAGTGCACAGAAAACATGCAGCTGGCACTAATTTTAAGGGGAAAAAGCAGACGCCTACCAACTGAAGAAAACAATCAAAGGAAATCCAGTAGTTACAATACAGTACCTGAATGCAAGCATAGATGCTCTGGCACCTCAGTAGCACGAGCTGAATTCACCATTCCTCTAGATCTCAGCACAAGCAGGAGATGTTCAGCATCTCCACGGCAGCAAGAAGTATGGTAAGTACGGGGTCCTAAAATCAGGCACTGACATTTGAGCTTCTGACCTCCAAGCTGAGCACTTTCTACTGAGACAGTATGTATGTGGAAGATCTGCTGGGTCTCCAGAATTTACTATTGAAAATTAATGCATAGTAATAAAAATATAAAATCCCCCCTGGATTAATCAACAGCCACTATTGTCAACTTCTAAACAGCAATACAGAAACTGGCACAACTGGAACTAAAAATAAAGAGAGCATTTGCTGCACCTCAGATCAGTAGATACATGATTCCTTGTGAATTCTGACTGAAAGCCATTCTCACGAGGTAGAGGCAACAGCTCTTTTGAAGCCAGCTCTGCACAATGCAGGCAGGAACTAAACAAACTTCTTCAAACAGTGCTGCCAACACATTTCAGCTCCGAGCTGCAGAACTCCTGCTGTTTCAAGCTCTAGGCCTCCTGTGAGCAGACTGCTGCTGCCATCAGGTTGTATGGCAGGTTTTGGAAACGTGAACAGGAATGGGAATGAAACCTGCCCACTGGTCAAGTTATGTAAAATTTCACACCAAGCTGAAAGAAAAGGACACTTTGCCATCTATTTATTCCCTTGTTCATTAGAGAGAAAGTATCTTGTAGTACAATATATACATTCACTCAGCGTGTACAATGTTTCATCGGCTCTTTATTCACAGCTTTATCTCCATCCCAGAGAAAATCTGGAGCAGCTAGGGAAAGCAAGTGAGAGAAACTCAAAAGGCATTTTTTTGTTCCAGTCCTCTGGTTTTACAGGGAAAGAGCAGACCCACATAGTAGCTAACACTCCATGACCACAGACCAGGACTGGAGATATCAACTGTTCCCTAGGGACAACTAAAGCTAATGCTCCACTTTGCAAGGAAGCTGAGGGTGTTGGTTTTGTTGTAACCCTAGTGGCTGAGGAAGCCAAACTCTTCACAAACTTCAGTGATATTCCAGATTTCCTTCTCAACAAAGGAAAAGCAAGCAAGGGCCACTGCACTTGGCAGTAGCCAGGTCAGCACACACCTTACTCCACACTCACTTCAACACATGCCTGCACCTAGACGGAGGTATGGGTGAAAGCAGGATTTGTGGGGGACAAAGAACCTGCAGAAAATTCTCCACTGTCTTCCAGATAGGTCTTTAGTAATGGCTTCAGGAGGCCTTCGCTACACACACAAGTGCAGTTCCCGTGCTTTCTGCTTGTAGCATCACAGATGTAAGTCTCCTAATTGCATCTTTGGTGTGCAGAAGGTATGAGATCTTCACAAAAGATGACATGAAAGGCTTTGCTTGTGTGTCATAAACATGGACGTTAGTCTTTCCCCAAGGAATGGTCAGTATAGAAATCATATGTTCAGAATATATTTCTGCCTGTATGGTTCAAAGTAATGAATAATGCACTTTGGAAAAGAGTGACAAAAATACAGCAGCACAGTAAAGCACAAGTCATATTAAGCAAGTAACAGGTGGTGACTAAAAATGCATTTTTAATGAGCGCCTCTTTATGAATGCACACAATGCAAAGGGGTTTCCACTGCTTTGAAACACACCACTCCTTATTATAGATTAAAGATGTCTCAGTTACACAGAACTAAATGCGTAAGCTCTTTAGTTTCTCTTCAGACATTTCATGGTTTTATTTTTAAGAAATACATTTAGCAGTCAAACACACTTGCAATTCCGAACTCTTAATACTTACAGATTTGTTAATTAACATTAATGTTTTTCACTAGGTACATTTGTAACTAAACGTTAAAACATACTTTGATGTGTGTATGCATCTGCTTCATCAAATGCACTATTCTTCATATGTACACAATTAACTGAAGGCAGCAGTCCAGTGGTTAATGTAAGACAGTGTCTGAATCCCAGGGTCCAGACAGGCACACAACGTGGATTCACAGCAGTTCTTCAAAGCGAATCACTGTGTTCCCAAGCTGTTCCTGAACTAGTCCACAGGAAACCCAGTAGCCAAGAATTAGATGCTACTCTATAGCAAGAGATGCTCCAGCACCACAGGGTGCTAAAACATCCCAGGAGCCATGTCACCAGAGCTACCCATCCAACCCAGAAGATGCTAGAGAAAAAGTTATTGAAAACAGTCACTTGGATATTTAAAAAGCAAGACTGGTTAATGGACTGTGCCACAACAAATCTCAGAAACATCTCAGGCAGTTAATAGTCAGGAAATCAGACTTTGTTATCAGAGCTACAGCATAATAACGTATGCTCAGGTAAACTGTGCCCTGTTCTGTCTCAAGAGCCATATCTCAAGGACTGAGACAGCAGTTTAAGTGGTTACTCCAGTCCGAATCTTCCTGCACGAAGGTCGGTGTTACAGATCATGAAAATAGATGTATTCCTCAACTCCCAAGTGCAGCTGTCTCGTTAATCTCAGAGATGACATATCCCTCATATTTCAGTCATCACTTTAAAGCCCTGATTCATACAGAGACTTCAGGGCACACAGCAGGTTATTACTTCAGCAGGTTGCTTATTTCTACTACGCATAATACTCCTTGTAATTCTTAACTGCTTTCCCCCTTGAGGGCATACAGCATATGTCTTGGGATGAGAACTAGAACAGACTTGCTCTGATGCTCAAAGGAAAATTAATGACTTCTCATTAAAAAGGTGAGAGGTAGTAGTTAAACTCTTTCCTCTCCTAGTTCATCCTTTAGGAGGACAGTAATATTTCTTCAAAATATGGTGTTTTTCTGTTTAATAATTGTTTAGATTATATATTAAAAATAAACAGAAATGCTCAGCTCTGCGGAGATGATTTTAGGCCTCTACTACATTAGTCACCCTGGTTGTTCTGTTACCCACAAACTTCTCTGGCTTCCTAAGTGCCAGGAAACCAGCTCACTAAACACATAATATCTCTGATAGAGCAGCAGCGTGTGCCAGAAGGCAGAACTCAAGAGGTTCTGTATCAGAGTGGATGATGGTTAAACAAACTGGGAGGGCTCAAGCTGCCACAAAAACCTCCACCCTCTCCCTGTCCTCGCAACTGTAAGTTTAGTTCAGATTTTGCTTAAGAGCCAAATTCTACCTCTTTATGAACATGCAACTTCTCTGAGGCCTTAATATTTGCACCTATTTGTACCAAAGCACACAAATCTTCCACATCTTTTCCCAGCTTAAGGCAAGCAGGAGGAGCCGAGGATCCCCGTTCAGCACTCGTCAGCGCACCCAGCAAGAGGAACAGCGCTGTAATTTCAGCATGGCTTTTGAACACTTCTTTGTATGTATACATATATATACACATATATGAGTAATTAGATGGCATGTCTTATACTAGCATGCCAGATACCCACAGTACACATTAAGATAAACTGTGAAGCTTATTATCATATTATCACAGAATTCATAGTATCATAGAATGGTTCAGGTTGGAAGGGACCTTAGAGATCATCTTGTTCCAACCCCCCTGCCATGGGCAAGGACACCTCCCACTAGACCAGGCTGCCCAAAGCCCCATCCAGCCTGGCTTTGAATACTTCCAGGGAGGGGGCATCAATGACTTCTCTGGGCAACCTGTTCCAGTGTCTCACCACCCTCACAGTGAAGAATTTCTTCCTTATATCCAGTCTAAATCTACTCTCTTCCAGTTTATAACCATTACCCCTTGTTCTGTCATTATCTATCCTTGTAAAAAGCCCCTCCCCAGCTTTCCTGTAGGCCCCCTTCAGGTACTGGAATTGCAGGGGTTGGAAGGGACCTCAAGAGATCATCGAGTCCAACAACATTATACCTGTGTATGTGGGGAGGAACAGCCTTGCTGAAGCAGCTGACCATGACTGCAGTTCCAAACAGTCTTACATAGGGAGGAAGCTTCTATCACTTGGTATGTCCCTATTCACTGTAGAAATTCAAGCCATTAAGTGTAAGACTACTCAAGGGGAGCTTCCTTTTGTACTAAAAAACAGCAGGACACCAGCACAGACAGAAAACATCCCCCCTGGTATGTTGGCGTACATCTTCATGCAGGAAGGTGTTTCATACCGAGCACACTGCCTCCCTCCAGTGAGGAGGTCACCGCTCCTGAGGCCGGAGCTATGCTGCCTTATGTCACATACCCTGATTTGGAAATGCTGGACACCCACCACAATGGCAGCATATCCAACAGATGGAGAGAACCAGACCTGGCAGCATATTCTCCCTATTAACTTTCCTAGATTACAGAAGCCTTTAAGGAATCGAGATTAAGCAGCCTGAGTGCAGGCTGCTGATTGATTATCAATAAAATCAAGCTGGTTTTATTTGAATGAATTTGATACTAAAGTTTACTCCTTTGTGTCTCAAAACAGATGAAGCCACTGGTTACAAATGTATTTCTAGTTGTTTACAAGCAAATCATACCAGCTTCTGCCCCTTATACATGGGTGGCAGAGTGCACGCCTGACCACAGAGCCCGTGTGCTGAAAGCACAGAGCTCAGCTGTCACAAAGCACCTGCTTTTCACTGGGCCATGCCAGCTCAACTCTCAGACAGCGCATCTCTTACCAGCAGGCTGGGCAGAAGCCTCCAACTAACTGCCAGGAAGCCAGGACGGGACCTTCTGCAGGCGTTCAAATGGTTGCTATAAACACTGCAAAGTCTCCAAGTACTGATAAAACATGATAAAGCCCTTGACATTGGTAAAGACTGTGATATGCTGTCAAGGAGAAGAGCCAAAACAAACCATGAACTGTCAAGCCAGCTCTGGTTTCACAACACCCAAGGGTATCAAAGCAAAACCGCTCACAGACCCTGCTGTGCTGGGTGCTCAGCATCTCAAATTGCACGGTCAGTGCTGCTCACAGCCGGGCCCTGCACCATGAAAAAAAGTGCGATTGCAAGTGAACTGAGAGGGTTTACAAAATGAGCCTACAGTGCTGCTGCATCTTAGAGAGACAAGTCTTCAAGCAATAACAAAGTATTTGAAACTTGAATCCTTGAATTGCACAGCATTTAGACCCGCTAATTTATAAAGAGAAAGGAGTAAGTGAAAAAGGGAGATCAAAATCACCTTCCCAAATCAAGATCTTGGCTCAGGCTACAAAGCAAACGCATACTGGAAGAAATGCAGAGCAGCTCACCCAAGCTTGAGAATTAAAATGCACTCTGGTTGTATTTCTTCTGCATGACTGGAACAGAGGAGCCAGAGCTAAGCGCCAGAGCACTGAAGTGTAAGCAAGGCTTCTAATAATGGCAGCTTTTGTGGTCCTCCACTGCCAGCTCCTACCTTCCCCATCTACAACTATAAAGAGCAATCCATGCAGTGTTCAGATAAGCATTTGCCACAAATCTTGAAAGCAAAGACAAAAAGCAATACTGACACACAGCTTTTTCAAATAATAAAACCCACAACGGTGATTGTTTACGTTTGCTTTCCTCCCTTTTTGGAAGATGAGAATCCAAGAAGTGAAATAAGGACATGTGTTACATTGAAAGGCAACTCCTTGCAGTTACACTGAGTTCTACTCTGAAATGTATCTCAAGTCTTGAGATGCAAGGTAACTAGACAAATCAGAAGTCTTTCTTTTTTTCCTAAAGAAAAAAGCAAAATGTGCTTTATTTTTAAAGATAACTACAGGTACAGACAGATCCTGACTGATCTGTGTCTGGAGAAATTATCCTTTTAACATACACAGCATCTCTGCATTTGGCATTAAAATTTATAAAGAAAAATCACCCCTTTCTGGTTTATACCAGCAAATTGGCAAATGCTTATCCTCCCCTAGGACTCCCACCACTCAGCTTTCCTGTAACAGCTGCTCCAGAATAAACCAGACATTAACCTCACTAGGATGCTTCCCTTTTCTAACACACTGCACACCAAAACAAACAGGTCCTTCTGCACAGGAAATTGACATTGGACTCCTTTACAGATACCTTTCCCGTGGATGCACAACGTACAGGCTCACCATTTAAAAAAAGATAATTAAAACCCAAAAACCTCTAAGGTGCCACTGAGAACTTACTTTTCTTCTCTTGTTTCTAAACCTTACAGGAAACAAGTTAGACCTTACAGTTAGTTCTTTGACGTCAAGTAATTAAAGATAATATTTTTCCAGGGGAAGAAAATCATAGTTCTAACAAAATTCTATATTAGTATCTTGGAGTATTTAATGAATACAAGATTTTCCCTTGTAGAGAGCACAAGCCTTTCCCACTGTCCCCCAAAGGAGCACACGCCTGTCCCTTATGTTGGTCACCTAATAAGCTCTAACCATTTAATTTTTTAAGCTCAGAATGACATATCTAGAGACTTTTAATAATGCTAATTATGAAAGAAAGCAGACAGTGACAGCTCCACAGGGACCATTTCAGTCAGCTAAGCAGATTTTTATTTAGGCGCTCTTACCGGCCATCTGAGAACCCAGCAGAATTTAAAAGCTTAACTCTCCTCCAGTTCTATCTCTTAATCATCATGTGAAATAGGAGAGGCACTAGCTCTCACACAGCTTACATTCACACAGCCCACCTAAAGAGCAGTAAAAAAAATAAATACAGCACACACAAGATCTGCTCTTCTTCTTAGAGAAGTTTCAAAAGGAAGAATTTTAAAAAAGAAAGCAGAATAACTTGCGAATAGAAGATGCATGCGTGCATCGGCAAGTGACAGTACTTCAATTTCAGTGTGTTCATGAGCAGGTGTCTTCCATAATTTACGCTGCCATGAAGTCTATACCCTGTGTAAAGTATGAAATAGACCCTTTGCTGTGGCTGGCCTTCAGCTAGGTAGCAAGCAGGCCAACCTGCCTTCTGCACCCAGTTCTGCTCCTGCCTGGGACCAGGCGTGAGCTCTGCAGGGCAGACCCAGCCATTCCCGGCCCTTTCCCTTGCCCTACAGACCTACGTTTGCAAAAAGTACAAGGGGTCAGGGTAAAGCTCCAGCAGACCTTTATGAGGAAAACAAAACATGGATTGCAAAGTAAATACAATTTGACACTTGATATGATGCTTTGAAGTCTCCCGTTCACTCCTGAAAACTGGTGATCACTCCTTCAAAGTGGCTGACAGCCGCTGCTTCAAAAGACACGCCGTGCCTCTGTCCAGATTAAAACACTGCGGAAGCATTGTTTGCAAGTCTAAAATAACCAAACATCATTACCAAAAGCAGGGCATCGGAAGGCAAGTTTGTTACAAACCTTAATAACAAAAGCTACCAGAACAGAAAGCCCAGGCCTGCTGGACACGATGCACTGCAAAGATCTCTGCTGAGCAGGGTCAGGGACATCTCTGGAACCAGCGGGGACAAACCGTGACACCAAACCTTAACCCAGACTCAGTTGTGTAAGAGCAAGACTGTGGACTCAATCCAGTGTGCCACAACTTGGCATGTGATAATCTCAAGGAAAGCCACCCTGAATTACAGAATGTTTTCAGAGACACAAGATGCAAATGAAGTAAGAAAAATCACCTTCATTTGCAATCTGCCAGTAAAAAGCAGAAATCCTTTGTTTAAGAAACTGCCATGCACTTCGGGGATTTGCTTTGCAATCTTACTTCACATTTCTGTGGAATTTATATAGTAGTCTCTTTTTATATATTTATTAATTAAAAAAAGGACTAAATGACAATCCATTATAGAAACAAAAGCACAGTTATTTTTAATTTTCATTTATCATCTTCTAACAAAAGTAAATCTCAAATCTGCTACCAGCTCCAAGTGGCACACAGCCCATTTTCTAACACATCTGAAAACAGTGGCCTCTACAAGAGCTCAGTTGTCTCCTTAGCTGACACAAAATGGGATTCCATCTGCTTGGAATTCAGGCAAAGGCTTAGTAAGTAGCACTGGATGGGACCAAATGGCTACTCCACACTGAAATTGTTACAGAAGGCTGCTGTTGGATTCTGCCCCTGCGCTTAAGTCTCTGCAACAGTCAGCCCCACAGCTGGCAGGAACGGGGTTAAGGTGACCCTGCAAAGGTGCACAAACAAAAGCAGGACAAGAGGCAGCTTGTGCCAGTAGTTCACACCTTCCCTTCCCCAGCCAACCTCCACTAACACATGCTTTAAATGCATATCTTTGACACACAGCCTTTGGTTAACAGCAACACTTGGAAATCTACACATGAACGTTGCCCCGCTGCTCTGACCACTGCATGGATGTATTTTTATTTTAGCACACACTATTCTTTTCTGGGCTTAGTTTCATTTGTCTGCACCATGAACTCACACCCCTCTAGCTTATTAAGGAAGACAAAGACAAGCCACACAGATAGATACCAGCCTATTCTGCCCTCTCCCAAATTCTACTTCCAGGAAATTACAGGCAATAAAGTAGTTAAAAAGCCAATCTATTCTCTTCCATCTGTTTGAGGTCACTGTTTCATTCAGTACTAAAACGCACAGAGCCTCAAGGGGGAAAAAGTGTCTCTCTAAGCTCAGTCCTCCAATAAACTTCCAAACAATTCAACATATCAGCCAAAACGCATCGCAGAACTGCAGCCAGTCATCTCCACCAGTGTCCAATGTCCACCTGAACTGGCAGCTCCCACCATACCCCGAACCTTCCCAACTGACCTCTGCAGAAGCTCACTTTGAACCTGGGGAAGAAACAGTTCTTTTCCCCAGTTCTTCTGAAACCAAGCAAGACAATTCTCACTTAAAAAAGAAACCAAAAAAAAAAAAACCATCAGATGGTCTGGCCGGTAGTGATGAGTCACCTGTTCCAGTCCTTCTCACTGAAACCCTTGAGAAGAAGGCCTACATAAAAGGAAATCATCCGATTGTTCTTATGTTCCCCTTGTAGAAGGGTGGTGTGGTACCACTGTTCCCAGGTGAGAGACCAAAGCAGAGAGGCCAAGCCACCAGCTCAGCACCTCCCAGAACGCCTGCTCCATGGCCAGCAACTCATGGCACCCACTGCTGCAACAGTCTTCAGTGTCTGCCTTGTATGCAGCCTTCATGTTCTGTGAGCACAGTACTGCTGATCAGAACACCTAACCAAAAATACTTTGGTCACTGCAGAACCAAGAAGGCCTCTTCAAGCTAAGTACTGCATAAACGCATATGGAAAGCTGGTCTGTGCCTGTGGCACGTTCAAACTAACTAGCAACATTAAATAGGAGCAAAAACAAGCATAGAACTGAAAACATCACACTCCAGGTCACACCAGTGATGGAGCAGCATCTCCTGAGAACGTCCCACTGCGTCACTGAAACACCGAGCATCTCTGTGACAAGTCAGTGCTGAGATACTGTCTGTCGTGCTAGCTTACTTACTGTGCGCTTGCAAGAAAGACAGAGCCTCAGCAGCTGATTAATGTTGTTTCTACATGCAACTGCTAAAGTCAGGTCACAAAAACCTGCATGCTACCTTTGGTGCAACAATACTGTTCCTAAAGCTGAACAGCTGAGGAGTCTACATGCATACAGTCCACACAACTGCACAGCAAAGGGAGAGAACACACATGAGGGTGTATGAGATCAACAAAGTATTTGAATTAGAAAGAGCTTATCTGCAGAAGCTTTTGATGTCCTGCTCTTGACATTCTGGGTTAATAATCTCGGAATTTAAAGCTCTAGATGACGAAGGGCTCCTCCCACCACTGCCAAGTTGCTAAATTAAGATTTCTAGGGAACAGGAATCAAAGGAAAGCAGTCACCCAGGCATATTGTACTTTAATGCACCAAATGGGCAGGATTAGTGAAAAAGTTTAGTTCTATTGCCTAATTCAGCAGGGCACTGTGTATGAATTCTCCCCTTCTGAGAGAGGAACATTTTTGTACTTCAGAAAATGTGCATTTATGGGTATTCCTAGCATTTTGGTGTTTACTTTGCCAAAGAGTGGATTCCTAAGCCACTAGAATTAGCATGCCTAGCAGAGAAAGATTTCAATGCACAGAAAAGGACATTCTACTTCCAGAACTTTATTTATAGCTCAAATACAGTTTCCAGTTCATAACTTGTGCCCAAATCTGGAGCTTGAGTTTGAATTCATGTCCACAGTCCAGCCAAGAGCTCCCAACCTGACTCAGTGCTTCAACTACAGAAGCAGGAGTTCTTTTATCCATCTGGAAGACGCTGGTAGCACAAGACCCCAACTGAACCACAGGGAAAACCAGCTTCTGACCCAGCCTGGAAAGAAAAGTCTCTCCCCTGTGGAAGTTCCACTCACAGCAGTACTGCAGCCCCAGTGCCAGAGCTCGCAGCAGCAGCCAACTCACAGGCAGATAACCTCCTTTAGTTTATCCACACAATCCTACGTTATCTGATAAAAAAACTTCTGCTGCTTGTACTTGTTTTATACCGACACAGAGCAGCCAAGTAAGAGCAAAACAGCACAGGCCTGAGAAAAAGGCTTTAGAAAATAAGGAATCCTTGCTCACCATTATGTGAGCCCAGCTACGTGAGTTTAAGTGGGGCAGGTAGAATTTGAGGTGATATAAAGTCTTAAAAAAAAAAAAAAAAAAACAGTAAATGGCTTCATCTTTACTCTTCCACACCCTGACTTTCAATAAAAATCTAAGGGACAGGAGCTTCTCATTGAAGCTACACAAGCCACACAGTCATAACTCATTTTAGAGCTCTCAAATATATGTATTTTCTTAAACAAAGATTTCCAACCTCTTCAGAAAGATGAAGCAATCTGCAAAGTATTAAGTGGCCACATCTACAGGAACTACAGGCAACACAGACATGACCACACCGCAGCATTTCTTCCTACAGCACTGCTCATCCACACACACCAGCTGTGGCCACAGCTCCCATGCTGGGACTAGCCAAGGGATGATAACATTCTTCTGCAATCCTCTCCATCAACCTCAATGTTTTGTGTAAATGGTAGGAATTTTTGCTTGAGTGCAATATATACACAGCTGGAGCAATTACTGACATTTCTGAAACTTACTGACATAGAAACAAATCTTTTTGTTCATTTAGTTTTTTGGGGTTTCTTTTAAGCTGATATCAAAGGGATTTTTAGTTCCTTTAATTTCTGAATCCAACAACTGACAAGCATAGGAAGCACAAACCCACTTCGAGCTTCCCCTGTCAGCCTGCCTTAAGCCCCTTCCAAGCCCCAAAGTCTGAGCATGCTCTCCAAGCACTGTGGAGATCTGGGCAGCTCCTCACGTATGCACATTGCAAGTACTGACATCTATAGGACTTGCATCTTCTGGCTTTGCCACACTACAGAGGTTTTCTCTTTCCCCTTCCTTTTTGCAAACAATCACAGGCTGCTGCAGCGTACAGGTTTATTGTTTGTTTGCTTTTAAAGCATTATCAAACTCTATCAGAAACAGGAACTGTTACAGGCCACCGTGAAGACAGCTGCCACAGCTGGGATTAATCACCACCCGGAAAAGAAACAGAAGGTGCCAGAGCAATTAAGGCCATAACAACACACTGAACCTGGGTCAAGCATGTTTATTCCTGTGAAGCCAAACATTGTTAGGTCTTCCGATACTTGCACCTGAACTGTTTTCAATCCAATTTAGATGGAGCAGTGGCTAATCCTTAGTAAAGCTCACAACAGAAACATTTCAAAGTGAAGAGCACTCAGGAATAGCGAGATAAATTCACCTCTGTTACACCGGGCTAGCCACTGCCAGCATACAGACTGACACTGCCAGCTGTGCTACCACAAGGCAGCAGACAACAGCCTGAGGTCAATCAGATCCGTGCACACTGGTTAGCTGCAGTACGTGGGGAAGACATCACCCTTCAACGAGGATGCACAACACCCACCCCAGTGAGAAGCAGACAAGTGTCCCTCCCCCAGTACAGTCCGTTCTCTACTGACTCCTCTAATCAACATCCTCACTGCATCGCTGCAGTTATGCAGGGGCTGGCTCTCACTGTACCAAGCCATTCCATACAAAACCACTCTGAACTTCAGCATAAAGGCTGCCAAGTGTGTGAATTCAGTCTGAACAAGAGACGTTGTGTGTCATACAATGAGTAACAAACACATTCTGCCTTGCTCAGCCCTTTGCTAAGATATAGCACCAACTCCAGAAGTTTTATGACCCACCATCTCTCCAGCAGACCAGTGCTGTAACAGTTACTAAACACAGCTATAATACACATATAACAGTATATATAAAAATAAAATAACTGTAGCAAACAATGTTGTTCTCCATTTTAAGGATCTAAGACATTTTTATTCGTAGCCATCGGCAATCAGACTGTGTGTAGGTGAAAGATGAGAAGATAACAAAGAAGTTCTTAAATTCCCTTTGCAAACTTCTGAAAAATGAGGGGTTATTTGAACTGGAAAAGGGCTTCTTCATTGCAATTGTGTGATCTGAAGTGTCGCCTTGGTTCTGAATATCAGATTTATTTTTAGTTGCCATTGATGTCACCTTCCTCAGATACATGGATTCCAGTACCACAGATTCATGCCATATCCTTGATTGTTCCTGGCTAGCACTCTGAGGGACCAATACTCTATCATAACTACAAAGCACGTTCCTCTATAAAGTATGAGGAGACCAAGTCTCGCAAATCCAACAACTAAGCTATAACCTTGACTCGGGCCCATCAAGTGAAAGGGAATGTAAAGTGCCAAGGTCAATGTTGTATTTTTAGAGCTTTTGCTTCCCTTGAGGAAGCAGCAAATTCATGCTCCTATTGTTTGTTAGAAACTTTTCCCTGTCTCTTCTAGCCTGCAACCAAAATCCATTGTGTGTTCAACCAGCGAGACACTACCCTCATTTTAACTTCAGCTATCATATGAGTATCACCGCAAACAATGTCTACAACTTCAACCTAATCAAAGAAAAAAAAAAAAAAAAAGAATCTCAAATACTAACAACAGGCCTAACAATACTTGTATACAAGGGCTGCTCCAAAAGCAATGCCTGCTATTTTATTCTGTTGGCCCATGACCTCAGAGGCAGATGTTGGTGGTATGGCAGTTGAACCTTCCCACCAACATTCCTTTCCATGTTGTTGCCATGTGCCAGATGGCAGCAGAGGGGCAGTCTGACCAAATGGCCTCTGACATGGAAGTGTAGATGGAGCAAAGGTGTGGAATTGAATTCCTCCATGTGGAAAAAATGGCACCCACTGACATTCATCAATGCTTGCTGAACGTTTCTGGAGACCAAACATTGGTTGTGAGCACAGTGAGGCAGTGGTGGTGCATTTCAGCAGTGACAACAGCAACATGAAAGATAAGCCATGTTTCGGATGGCCATGCATTACAAGCACAGCATGCAGGCTCTTGTTCATCACTGACAAAAATGCATCACTAACGGTGGTGACTGCTGAAAAATAACATTTTTGTAGCTGAGAATTTACTCTATCAGATAGCGCTGTGTTCTTTGTATCTGTTGTAGTTTCCATGGAAAATGAGGCATCACTGTCAGAATGACCTACATATATTCATATTAAAGAGTTTAATTGCATGTTGGGGAAAAAAAGACAAAACTAACTACTGATTTCAAATCCTAAAACACAAGAAGCCCCTCAAATATCTAACATTAGTCCATATATGATGCTATACTCCACAGCAACCAGAGAATTCAGTTATGGCACAGCCAGCCTTAATTCTTTCCAGACAGAGTTGAAGGCTGCACAGCACCATGAGAAAGGGAAACTCAGATTAGCATTCAGACCTTGCATTTGCCCTGAAGATGCAACTGTGACAAGGACAAACAAGTTTTTTATATAACACTATCTTCACCAAAAAATAATAAAAATTACGGCCTGCTGTAATCACACATTTTCAGGACCAAATGCAAAGAATGACCAATTCTCAGGACTGCTGTTTTCATATAGCATACATCGCCTTCAGGCAGCAAAATTCATAGTACCTGATTTCTGGACTACAACAGTAACATCATTCCTGTGCCTTCTGAAAGCCACAACTACTGTTTTCCATTGAAAATTACTCAGACTATTTCAGTGGTTCCTAGCTTTATTGGATTATGATTACACAGCTCAACAGCTAGATCAACAAGACATCAAAGAACATACCACGACTCTGAATCACTTTTCATACACTATTAAAAGAGGTCAGATTATCAAGACAAAGAGCTCACTTAAAGAAAAAGCTTTAGAGCATTTCAACACCTGAAGAACCAGACTCTTAGACTAAACCTTGTACAGATGAGGAAGGGCACAGACCAGTCCTGTCCTTAAACACAATCAATTTTCCTTGTAGACTCTGTATACACTTAGACTGTTCAGCAGGTAACCAAGAAACTAAGAAACTTCAGCCTCTAGTTATGACCAATGGAATTCCCCCTTACAAATCACACATATCATCACATTGTATCAGCTTCTCCCATTCTCAACAACTGAGACACAAGTCAGCTGTTTTCAGAAACACATGATGTCTTCCCACATTTCAAACCTAAAGTTATACCCTCCATTACCCTAATGCAGCTACAACTAGCACGGAGAAGTCATCCATATGACTTCAGGCTTCCCTAAGCAAATCCAGAAGCAGATAATCGGTGGCAATGAATGTGCAACTGCAGCAGACAGCCCTGGAAGACAACAGCAGCAGAAGGCACTACTGCAGTTCAGCATTGTATTCAAAATATGGAGAAGATAAAGAGAATACACAATCTCTCTTCTGTTTGTACAGAAAAGTGAGGTGTCCAGGACTAACACATTCACAGTTTTGTTGTTTTGTCCATTATACAACTGAGACATTCATAGGAGCATTTCCACAGTTCTCTGTTTTCAGCCCAGTTTACACTGTGCAACATACAAATTTGGCAAAATGTGTATAAAAAGAAACAGCAGAACAGTTACTTCTCTCAGCAAGGAGCCTAAGTATACACAACAGTGTGCATACTGAAAATCTATTTAGAGTAACTGAATTCACTCCCATGGCTTTTCAGCAGAACCCAACATGTATTTAAGTCCGCAAAAGTATCCAGCTGTCACTATGACAGTAAAGGGACACTGGCGGTCAGTTCAAGGATGTCACCTAAGAAGTGCACTGTCTGTGAGAAGCTGCAGTCATTACTGTCCTTAAGTCCGTTACTGCAGAAGGTGGCTAGAAATAAAAACTAGCTGAGCACCTGAAAAAAAAACAGGTATACAGTGCAGGAAGTCTGCCTTGAAGACAAGCCCAAGTTTATTTTTCCTAATTAATAGTATATAAACTTGCAATTTTAAGAGAAGGTTACTTGTTTGAAGCAAGTTTCATATCTAAAAGCATTATTCTGATGTTAGTAAGTCTCCCCTAAACACACCAAGGACCCTTTTACTACATGTATCTCCAAGAATTATCACAGCCTTCAAAAGTAGTTTCTTTTTTGTCAGGCGGGGAAGTGGGAGGAAGCAGCCTCTGGCCATGGGGGAAGGTAGCTGCATTGTTATTTCACAAGGAAAGTATGGCTGAGAGTACTTTTACACTAACACAATTTCCTCTTCATTTCCTGAAGCGTTTCTTTTCCAGCCATCAGCTCCCGCATTAGCTGAATCATTATAACAATCATGATAGATCAATGAGCAAAGAGCAGATCTTACCTGATAGTAAGTCTTAATGTTTCTGACTAAGATGGTCAGGTTTTGAACCCGCAGATAGACATCATTATTTACGTGCTTGTTAACACGCTGGTTGGTTCGCCGAGGATCTCTATGAACAGAAGGAAAAAGAAAACCTTTTATTTGTTTCCTTGGTGCTAAAACTTAACATCTCAATAACGCAGCATTAGGAAGACCCTTAAAATAATATTTGTCCATTAAATTAACTGAAACAACTGTATGTAATACATGCACATTAATTCATGATACAATAAGCTCATTACCTGTAAGGGTACCTGTGTAGCTGCAAAATCTTGTTGCATGTCACCTACTTTAAGTTAGCCCACACAGCAATTCGGGGCAGTTTCCCTCCTTATTTATATTTCCCTGAAGCATACAGCATATTTAGTTTGTGCAGGCTACACCAAGTCTTTGTTAACACAGGTTTTATCTTGCTCAAATAAAGGTAAGCCTAGGAAAGACAACTATGCCTTGGCTTTAGGGTTTTAAGACTAAAGAAGGGTGTTAACACTTGATCACCGTGCAAACTGCAAAACTCAGCCGTATGATATACCCCAAGGAAGCGAAGGGCAAAGGGAGCACTGCTCATTTACTACATCCATATCACCCAGTTAGATTCTCTTTCCCTCTCTCTCATATACCGAGTGTATCATAAATAACAGTTCTAATTCTACTGGGCTTCAAGACTTTGTATTTTAATGAAATATTAACACAGGTAGTCATGTTTTACAACATGAAAAATGTTCATGGAAAGGTCAGAGAAAGAACTGTAAAGACTTGTCTGATTTTAGTGGAAGGAAATCAAATTGGTACCTGAAGCAATTTCATTTTCAACATGAACAGCAAAAAAGTTGCTAATGATTAATAGGAATACGCACCTTCAGATTCTCTGTGCACTATAACATGGTGGCAAGAAAACCTGAAAACCTTTATCTGCCAATACCATAGATCAAAGCCAAGCATTTTCCTCATAATAAAGACTCTTATCAGCAAACTCCTACACAATCCAAACACCTGCCTCCCAGGGCCCTGCTTTGGCTGTTAATTAAGCCATTCACAGCTCTTCCAAGGCCAAATATTGAACTCTGGCATTGACAAGGAAATAAGAGAACTGATCCAATATTTATTTTTAAAATATCTGCCAAAGTTTACATTAAAAAGTAAAACTTTGACACGTGTTTTTTTAAATGCACAGTCATCCCAAAGAACACCTCCAGAGATAAGACGACTGTCTTGGCAGCAGACAGCATTTATGTATCAGCGTTCAAAAACTGACGTACTGATGACCAAAACTGCCTCTGATGCAAGCAAGCAGGACTCTCCACAGCCCCAGGACAGTTTGTTGGGTACTGACTGGCATTGTGACAGAAGGAAGCAATCCTATTGAGCTTTTGGAGTAAAATCTATATTAAAGCTTTCCATACAGTTTCTGCTGTTTACACATCAGTGTACAATACAATACAGTGTACAAAGTGTGAACAACTCCATTTCACTGATGCTCAGATGCAACAGTGTGGAAGCCACACACATGGTGTTTGATAATATGGGTCTTCAGCAACAGAGCAAGCAGTGGAAGCATAAATGGCTTGTACTCAGAGATTACTTGGCCACTGTCAACACCTGCTCAGAGTTCAGTCCTGAAGGAGGCTGGATGCTTAGCCTTTTTAGGCAAACTAGGAAGCTAAAAGGGAAGAAGCTTTCAGTAGAGAGAAGCTGGCCAAGGAGAAGGACCAAGCTGAAGTTCTCCCAATTCCACATGCAAGCTCTTGTTGTCACCACAGTTGGGCAGTGACGCAGGTCTGCAGCCAGGAAGAAAGCCCCAGCTGTATGGCAGCAGCTGCCATAATGAACAATGGGGAAAAAATACCGCTGTGGGTTTTCTTTTTTTTTTCACACAATCTATTAAAAAACACATTAAAAAAAGGAAAGCCCTGCAGTTTCACAGCAATACAACTTTACACATATATGGGAGGTAGCATAAAGTCATTAACTGCAAGTCCCCTCTCGTCAGCAGTTCCCATGACTCACTCCCTTATTGCTTGCTTTCTCTTCCCCAGAAGTTTCCTCAGCCCTGAAACCTGTTCCTCCTACTAAAGTGCTGTCCCACTCCCCATGCCCTTCCCTCTGGCTCCTCAGATGCTATGCAAAGTCAGACTCCTGCTTGGCCACCCCAAACACAGTTCCAGCCCCAAAGCATGCCAGCAGCAGCACTGGAAGATGAGCCAAGCTTTAAAGATTGCTTAAAAATGCAATATGTCCCCCAAAACACACAAAACAACAAGCTACAAAACACATCCACTGGACACAGCGAAGAGGCGACAACTCCTCAGCAGTTACACACAGTGTACCTGCAGGCCTCTGCTTTGAGTACATAAAACAGGAAAATCCTCCTTTCAACACAAGAGCAGCTCATCTTTCGGCAATGAAGCCAATCATCTCTTCGCTAACGTAAGCTTTTGCAGGACAGGGCCCTCAGAAGCAATTCTGGGACTTCTATCATTTCCATTAAAGGTAATTGGTTGCCCTGAGAGCCTCTAATGCCCTGACCTCAAGGTTCCCTCACCCCAGAGCCAAGCGGCAGTGTGCCATCTTCCCTGCTCCTCAAAGATGTGGAAGGCAAAGCGACAGCTGGGATTTCTGAAAAAGCTGTATAGCCAAGTTCACCCAGCAGACGAGCTTCAGATGTCCTTCTGCTTGGACCTCCTGCCTAGACATAACTATCACGTCATGCTAGGAGGTCAGCTGGATGCCCCCTGCCTCTGCCTCCTCCACACCACTTTCCAGGCCCTGAGACACCTCAGAGGACACGGAAGAGGTGTGTCAGAGGAGCCAGGAGAGGTGGCAGGTGGGGAAGAGTCACCTCTTGCCCAAGAGCAGGCCCAGAAGATGCCTCCCCAGAGAGGGGACAGGCCCAGGGGAAAGGGGCGACACACAGGCACAGCAGGCCTGAGACAGCCTGCTTATGGGCAGAGAAGGTCTAGAAGGAATGAAGTGCCAAAAAATACCCACAATCACAATGTCAAGAGAAGCAAAGCCCCAGCATGAAAGAAAGGCTAAAAAGCCAGAGAGCAATGTACTCAGAACACAGGGAGCTGCACAGCCTGATCTGCAGCAGGGGAAACGGGGAGCAGAGTCTTCAAGGGAGGAAACCACCCAGCTAAGATCACAGAGTTAAGAAGTAAATTCTGAAAGAAATTTCTGCCTTCAAGTACACAGAGCTGTTGGTACTGCACCCTGCATATTAAAGCACTTGTTTGGTTAGAGACACTTTCATAAACGAGTTTTACTGACAGAAACTCTTTCCAAGGATCCCACTGAAAACTGAAGTGTCATTTTGCAACAGTAACCAGATAAACCAAAAGAATTAGTGCCTGAATGTATCTGAAAATCCCTGAAAGCAACCTCAGTGAGGTGTATTTTTCTGTTTGGTTGTTTTTTCCCCCCAGTGGCGATGCTTGGTCTTTCCCTTACACACAAGGAAAGAGAACTGCATGCTAAAAACAACCGACCCCTCACGGTCAAAAGCTGTTCTCTAAATAGGACGGAGGCAGCGCGACTGAGGTGGGCCCTCCACAAATAAGAGGAAAAAACATGCCAAACCACAGAAGGAAGGTCTTGAGTCTCACTGCATGCACAAACACTTTAAGAAGGTCCTCTGATCCATACACTTTCTTCAGGCTACTTATAGAAGAGGAAACTGAGGGCAGGGAGATGGAAGGCAAGCTATGACCTCAGAGCACGTGGGGCTGCCAGCACCACTGCTGGAATGCTCACCCCCTGCAGCCATCAGTTAATAAAATAAAAACAACAAAACAAGGGAAAAAACTCACTTTGCTTCTAAAATTCAAAGCGACAACCCTATTTGAGCAGTTCCTGACAAATAATCCAGATAAATAAGGGGGAAGCCCTCAACCTGAGCCTAAGGACCATCAAACACCAGAATGGATCAGCAGTCCAGTCCTCCTCTAACGTACATAGGCATGAAGCCACTGAAGGCTGGAGAGGTTTCTAAATTGTCTGAAAAACAGTAGAAATTGCACCTTCAAATGCGATTGTGCCGAACCGATGTGTATCTTTAGCCTCCCACTCCCCACGCTGCTTACTGCAAGCCATAAGACAGCACCAGCAGCTCGGGTGTGCCGTCACCTCCAGGGTTCCTGTCACAGGGCCCCAACTGAAGAGGACAGACTGACAGCACAGCACACTAGGGCAGCTGCGACTGAAATTGAGAAATCCACAGCTATGAACTTATGCGGTTTTCATACAAACGGTTTAATCAGATGTACTCCAAGCACACACTTCTGCTTCCTGAACGTTTCAGCAGAAAAGCAGAATCCACCGTCAGTCAGAAGGCTTAGAGCAAGTCAATATGAGAACACTGATGTGCCTGCATGTGTAAGCTCCTGCATCGTTTCCCAAATAAAACTTCTTACAGGAAGTTGGACAGTATAAATATTTGCTTACACGCCTGGGTGTCACACCACAGCTGCAGCCGTAGCACTGAGGGCAGCTTGAGCAGGCGCCACGTGCTGCTTTCATATCAGGAAGTGAGACACAACTGCCTAGAAAAGTTATTTTAAATTTGTCCACAGAGAAGCTTATTTACGCCATACACATCAATTTTCCAGAAACACAGCAGCTCAGGACACAGCCGTTCCATTCTGGAGACTAACGCTAGCACCTTCGTACACAGACTATTAACCCACTGCTGCAAACATGCAAAGTCAACATGTCCTCCCTGCATGAACAGGTTGGGGTATAGACAGGAAAAGGAAGCCACTCAAAAATAACACAACAAAAATAACCTGAAAAAAAAAGTCTCTCTTTAAGATATAAGAGGGAACCCAAATGCTGCTGTGTGCTTCTTCCTACTGGGTTCACCTGCTGAGGCACCCCAATTCCAAGCTAAGCAACCCTAGCCACCTTTCTAGACGGGGTCTCACTCCTTCAGGGCCATCTAAAGCAGCAAACCCAACATCAAGGAATTGGGATCATCCCCCATTCAAAATCGCCAGAGAGCATTTGGGCAAAACCCAACCAATTACAACAGAAACCAGGGAGCGATGGAGCCAGCAGAGCCCACTCAGCACCTCAAAGAGCTGAGGCCGTACTTTCACTCAGCGCTCTCATCTCAACAGGTATGTCTGGATTTATTCCGAGGCACCAGACTTTCCAGCCACATGCTAAACTTCAACCCGCCTTAGTTGCAAGACAGAAGTGTTTTCATTTTAATAAAGAAATTCAAAAGAATTTGGCTTCTGAAACCTTCATCAAAAGAAACCTGTTGTGCTGCATCACGGTGGTGTCTAGATGTAAGGCCTGTGTACTTTGTGCTCTAGTAAGCAGGCAAACAGTACTAAAAGAACTAAAAGTGAAATAACAAGTGAGGAAATAGCTATCCACAACAGAAATACCTCTATTTCCCTTTACCTCCCCCTATCCTTCGTGCACATGTGCATTCAGGCAGAGGTTATCATGGCACGCCATGACATTAACAAGATGTCATCTCATTAATACAATTTCAGCAGGAAGAAATCCCAATCCAAGCAATGAATTCATCCTTAAGGACCAAGGCTTGAAGAACTTATGAGCAAGCATTTTAAAAACACATTTATTTTTCTATTCTGAAAGCTTTGTGAGGCAGCAGCACTCCTTGAAAGGCTTTCTCAATTTACAGGCAAGCAGTAATTGCATTGCTATTTCTAAAGGTTAGGTCTGAAAAAGTGAAGGTCACAGACAGCACCCCGCTCGGTCAGGGTACATAAACACAATGGTGATCTTTCCTCAGCTAAACAGCTCCAGGCTCTCAGGAGAAATGTCTTGGTTTCAGGCTCCTTAGCCATCATTAGAAACACTGCCAAAGCATCCTAAAAAGGGAGAAAAAGCTCTGACTGTGAATAACGGGGCCGCTTCCTACTCCACGCTGCTTGTGCTTCCCTCAAGAATGCTGTCTGCAACACTGTGAGCAGAGATGGGTTTTGGAAGAAAAACTTATTTTCCTGACTGCTTAAGGCAAACAAACATGCCAGGGTATTTCTCACCAACACATAACATCTGACAAAATGCCCAACAGCATCACTGCGTTCTGTCAGCCTCTACATTCCTCATTTCAGTGAGATCTTACTGTTCGCTCCCTGTCCCCAGAGCGCCATTAAGTTGCTCCTCAGACCTGAACAATTTTACATCTCCTTAGATATATTTCAATGGCCAATTACAAAATACTTAAGTTCTTTTATTGTACACACCAACTGATAAAGTACTTCTCAAATATATCACTCACTCAGGAATGTTACCGTCATTCAATAGCCACATAACTTCAGCCTATTCAGAAACCAAAAGCGGGTGCGGCTGAGCATTAAGTTCATTTCCATTGTTTTGAAATAATTAATTCTTTCATGCATTAGATAACTGCAATAGCCGCCAGTCAAACCTACAGCAGGCTCACAATGGCTGCAGCTCCTTGGCAGTTTGGTTGGTTATCTCCATGCCAAACACAACCATCATAAAACAAAGTCATATTTCCCACATTTTGGAAAAGGTACAAGTCTGGATTTGAACGCTCACACTCAAGGCTCTAATTTGCAGAAAGTTCTCTTTTAGAAGCGTAATTATCCCTTACAAGATGCTGTTTCCAGCGTTTTCTCTTTACAACTAACGCTTCACTGCGTTCACACCACTACTGCGCTACGGCCAAGTGGGGCAACTGACCTGGATTATCCTCAGAACCACAAACCTTCACCTTCTGATCCTCACTGCCTGAGTTCCAGGGCGGAATTTCCACCAAGCCAGAATAAAGCTTGGAGCACCTCCACAGCCAGGGAGGCCAGGTACCCGCAGACAACAGAACCGCCAGCAGGAGCACGTGGGACAGGAGCACTTGGGCTGTTGGGGCTTTTTGTGGCCTTTTTCTAAAGCTACTTTTTAAGGAAGAGCAGCATTTTAAAACCCTTCACAAGTAAACTCTTCACAATCATTGAGAAAGGAGTGCTTAGAAGTATGAGTTTTAGCAACAATGTACTTCAATGTTAAAAGAGAAGTTATTTTCAACGTTTGCACTTTTAACCCACTTCATGCTTTCCTCAACCCGCATCCGTTCAGCGCTGCCGGAAAGCCGTGCTACGGAGGTGAAGGTCTCCCCCTCTGCCAAACCCCACGTTCGAAGCAGAGCTCACAGCAGCACGCAGCCCGTTCAGCTGCGACCCCCCCAGCAAAGCTGCGTTCCACAAAGCGCTTCCATGTCCCCATTCCCTGAAGCACGCTGGCAGCTAAAGGAGAGGTAACCACTTTTAGAAAGATTCCGAACCACGAAACGCTCAAGAAGACCCTGTGAAGCCGGACCGGCTCAAGTTTGTCTTTGTTCCCGTCCGTTTCACGCTGCTCCCCCCTCTCCCCCCGCGGTGCTCCCCCCGGGGCTCACATCTGCAGCATGATCCTGTTGAGCAGGACGCCGTCCGCCAGCTCCATGTACATGCCCAGCTTGTCCTCGCCGCCGCTCCCCAGCGCCCCGAAGGTCTTCACCTGCCGGGAGGAAGGGCGGCCGCGTGATGGGGCTGCGGGAGCGGCCCCGACCCCGCTCCCCCCGGTCGCCCCCGTCCCCGCTCACCCAGGTCACCAGGGGGCTCCGCAGGAACAGCTCCAGCAGCTCGGACACGGTCACGTCCATGGCGCCCGGGCCCGGGGGCGGCGCGCGGCTCACGCGGCAGACAAAGGCTCCGAGCCCATGGCCCCG
>WBMW01001268.1:1111632-1160803 GCA_013396635.1 Penelope pileata | reverse complement strand
CGAGCGGCGGCGCTGACCAACGGAATGTCATCGGGGCGGGAGGGGCGGGGCGGTGCCGGGCTGCGGGGCGGCTGCGTCTGTCCTCAGCCGCTGCCGGCCCCGGGCCCACCGCCCCCGAGGGGCGCACCTGCGCGGAGCAGGGCAGCGCCCAATACCGCCACGCGGCCCCAGCGCCTCTGCCCCGCGTAGCGCGACCGCGGGGAGCTCGGGCGGGTAAAGCGGGGCAGGTGCTGCCGCGGGGCGAGCGGCTGAACCCAGCAGGAGCACGGCGAAAGGGGAAGCCGCGGAGAAAGGGCCGCGTTTTAAAGAAGAGGCGCGGTGCTGCCTGCGCGCTGCGGGGAGCGGGGCCGGGACGGGCTGCGCTGTGCGGGCACCGTGTCACGGAGCCACGGAGCCAGGGGCTGGGAGGGACCTCTGGAGATCATCGAGTCCAACGCCCCTGCTAAGGCAGGCTCCCTGCACTGAGTGACACAGGAAAATGTCCTGGCGGGTCTTGAGTATCTCCAGAGGAGGCTCTGCAGCCTCCCTGGGCAGCTGTTCCAGTGCTCCACACCCGCACTGTGAAGAAGTTCTTCCTCATGTTTGTGTGAACTTCCCATGTGAGCGCTCCTTGTCCTGTCGCCGGGCACCGCTGACAGCCTGGCCCCAGCCAGCTGCCTCCCACCCTCAGGTATTTATGAGCACTGGTAAGGCCCCCCTCAGACTCCTCCAGGCTGAACAGTGCCGGCTCTCAGCCTGTCCCCATAACGGAGATGCTCCAGGCCCCTCATCATTTTACTTTAGTTGAAAAAAAAATCCCAGATAATCTGGTGTGCTCCTGTAATAATTCAGATGGAGCCACTTTGTTCCTTCCCTGTACCTGGGTGTCCCCAGGACCAGACGGCTCTGTTGCCCACACACAGTCCCTCTCTGTGCTCCAGCACTCCGCCATGCCCCGTGCCAGGCCCTGTTTTAACCGCACAGAACCCGCACAACACAGGCAGGCTGTACTGCCATCCCTGTGTGCTCTGAGGGCGTCAGGGCTGGACAGGCAGCGTCCCGCAATGCGAGTCCATGGCTGCATACCTCCCACCCAGCTCGGCTCTCATGGCCCTCACTGCAGGCAGCTGTGTGCCCAGAACCGCTGCTGCGAGGAACATGGGTGCGAGTGGCACGGCTGAGCGCGCCAGGCCCGCTCTGTGCTGCACAGACAAACGCGGCCCTGTCCGTGTGCAGGGAGCAGCGATCCATCATGTCCCAACGCTTCGGAGGGACGGATGGCTGTGATTTGACTTTTGCAGCCCTGTGATCTCCTGTCTCGTGAACGCATTTCATTAAATAAATTTTAAGGCTGTTGCCGTGGTGCTTGCAGCAGAGGATGGGCGTTAATGAATAGCCAAAAGAAAAAGGGCTTCGTGGCGCTGGAAAAACGATCCTCTCCAGGGCAGCCGGAACACGAACGCAAACAGCTCTTCCTCCTTCTCACAGCCCGGACGTGACCCGTTTGCAGCAGCACGCCTCTAGCAGCTCCCGAAGCCCGAGCAGCGGTGGCATCGGCGGCGCGAGCTGCCCCGGGGCCCGGCTCCCCGCCCGTCCCTCCCCGGCCCCGGCCTCGCGGCGCGGCTCTGGCCCCCCCCGGCGGCCGCCGCGGGTGCTGCAGACGGGGACTCGGGGCGGGTTCCAGGGCTCGGAGCGGGGCGCGGCCTGCCCCGGGGCAGCGGCATCCTGGGGCCCGGCGTGGAGCCAGGGGGCTGCGCCGAGCGCCCCGCGCAGAACACCTGCCCTCGCTCTTGGCCCCCCCCCGCCGAATGCGAGTTCTGTCTCCTCAGGAGCTGTGTTCCCTGCCCGTCACCCCCAGGCAGGCCCCTGTGGCTCCCTCCATGCTTCTTCCAAGGCACGGCCTGGCGCTGCTGCCGCTCTCTCCCACCTCGCCTTTCACCACGACCTGTGAGAGCTCTCCGGGACCGCGTTCTGCTCCTGGGCACCCCCGTCCTTACACAGCAGACAAATAGAACACGGCCCTGTGGACGAACCCAGGGATGCTCAGACCCAGAGATGGGCGCATGGCTGTATGTGGAAACCACTCCGACAGCTGAGCAAGGAAAATATTCTGCGCCTTTGCAGTGTTTAATGCCACTTGCAACAGCTTATTTCCTTCTCACAGTGACTGCTCTTGTCTGGCTTTTAACTCAAAACACAGCTCCCAGGGAAGCAAGGAGCCCCAGAGCAGAGTTTAAAGCCTGTATCGGGGTACCAGTGCCTGGAGACACGCTGTATGTACCACTGAGGGCATTTCCAAAGCGCTCCTTGCAGTGCTCGGCTGTGGGCCCCAGAAGGCACCTCAGGGCTCGGGCAGGCGTTGTGTGGGGTGGCTGGAATGGCGCGGTTGGGCGGCCACAGGCATCCCCTAGCAACCCAGCCGCCAACAAAGCGCCCTGCAGCCGGCTGCCGTGCCTGGGAGCCACGGCACCGCAGGGAAACAACAGAGCGGGAGCCACACGCACGGTAATCGGGAAAGGGCTGCTTTCTCCTCCGTCGCCTGGGCCCATCATTGAGCAGCTTTCCTGTAAATAGGAGCCCTGCGTTTGTCAAGCAATGTGTCAGCATCGAGGCGGGCCTGCTTTACTCAAACAATGGACGGCAGCAGAACGGGGGGGTGGGCAGGGGATGGCCGTGCCCCTTGTGTCACCTGATTCCAAAATGTGTTGTCCGTAGCGTTCATCCTATTTGGACAAAGCTGGTAAGGAAACTTGGAGCAATCTGAATGAAAATAAAAAGAAGCAAAACTCTGCCTTACGAAAACAAAACTATGCGGGTTGCTCTGAAAGTAGTGCATCCTAATTTATTCTGTTGGCCCAAGACATCAGAGGCAGATGTTGGTGGTGTGGCAGCAGAGGTTGAACCTTCCCACCAATATCCCGTTCCATGTTGTTGCCGTGTGACAGATGGCAGCAGAGGGGCACTCTGACACAATGGCGTCTGACATGGAAGGGTGGATGGAGCAAAGGGGTGTCACCGAATTCTGGAAAAAACAGCACCCACTGACATTCATCAACACTTGCTGAACGTTTCTGGAGAGCAAACAGTGGCTGTGAGCACAGCGAGGCAGTGGTGCTACATTTCAGCAGTGGCGACAGGGACGTGAAAGACAAACAGCGTTCTGGACGGCCATGCTGATTGTTACGAGCATGGCATGCAGGTCTTGTTCATCACTGCTGAAAATGCACAGCTAATGGTGGTGACTATGTTGAAAAGTGGCGTTCTGTAGCCGAATTTGCTCTATCAAATGGTGTTATCCTAGTCTGTATCTGCTGTAGTTTCCATGGAAATCAACAGGACGCATTACTTTTGGAGCAACCTACATACTTCCTTGTGTGCCTTTGGTCAATCTGAATGCAAGGGGAGGCAGCGATTTACTGAGCATCTGTGGTTGGTGTCTGGAAGAAAGCATTCGGAATCTCCCCAAAAACCTGGCATTGACCTCTGATACCAGGCAGGATGTTCATCCAGTGCCACAATTGAAGCGGGCTGCACAGTCTCCTGGCAAGGTCAACATCATGCAGAATCTCAACCACAAGAGGAGGGACTTCGGGCTGAGTATCTTATAGACGCCCAGGACTGTAGAAAAATATCGGGTCGAACACCCAGGGCGAACAATAAAGATAATGCTGAGCAAATGATACGGAAACACTAAGCAAAGACGAAGGAGCAGCAGTGGTCTGTATCTCTCTGCAAGCAACAGAAGAGTGCTCACATCCAAGACAAACACAGGAGCGATGGCATAACCCCCTGGATGTGCCTCTTTGTGGAGGTGACAAGTGCCGCAGCAGCAGGAGGGCTCATGAGCCTGAGCAGGGACGGGACAAGCTCCCTGGAGTTCAACTCAGAAGCTGAAGGAGCTTGAGGCCAAGGCTGGCAGCAGTGGGCCTGTGTGCAGGAACATGCAAGCTACACATCCAGCCACTCAGAAAAGACGTAACTGGAAGTGGTAGTGGAGAGGGGAAGGCTTTGTAGGCTGTCAAGACATGATAGGACCTGAGCTGTTGAGACAGTGATTACTGAAAGGGCAAAGACCAAAATAACTGCGTGAAGACTTGGGGACATTATCCAAATCCTGGGTTCTGACCAAAGCACAGAACATAACCGAGGCAGGCGGTTGCCCTTTGTGTTCCTCAGTTTCTCTCTCTTTGCGGGAGCTAAAACAAGAGCTATCCCAGCAGCATTAAACTGGGAATCATGAGATGAATAGGAGAACTGATGGGTCCACACTAGGGACACTCACTGGCCACTCTAAGGGGAAAAAGGGAAGCACACAAAGAACTAAACTATGCCAAGTGGTACAGTGTTCAAGCATGTTACAGTGAAGATTTAATGTTGATGAGTTGAAAATATATTTCTGCTCACATTAGAAAATATTTTCAAATCATCACTATCAATTCCTATTATTCACTGCTAGCTAGTGTCCTTACAAAAGTAGAATGTGGTTTTGAAGATCCAGTGCCCTGGGGAATTGTTCATTCTTCAGCTTGTTGTTTTGGAGTTTTAGTTGATTGAGAGTGTACCAGTATTCTGTTTAATCAGGAAAAGTAAACATATTAAAGGACTGGAGTTCAGATCCTAGAGGCGTGAGTCCAGCTTAGGTCACTGCAGTCAGGCACCTCACTCTACAGGGAAGAAGTCTGACTTTTCCATGTCCAAACAGGGCCCATTTCATTCACCAAACTGACCCAGAGGTCAGCCAGCTGGGTGCCCTAACAGTGAGGGCTGTGGTCATTCTCACCTTGCATTCTCACCTTGGTCATTCTCACCATACCTTGCAGAACATCTGTATGGGCCCTGACGACAAAAATCCCAGACCACAGCTGGTCTAACAAAACACACACTTTGTTCAAAAGGAACATTTGCTTTAAAGGTGAAATAGTGCCTATTTCTTTAGAAAGAGATTATAGCAAGCTATATCAACAGCAAGAAAAGCTGAAAGGTTCTTTATAAAGAGCATGTATGTATAGAAACTTCTAAAGAAAGACAGACACTTGCATTGCTCTACTGTCAGCTTTCGTACTTAGTTCTGCCCCTGAAAAGCAAACATTTGCATTTTCCTTATTTCTGACTGCAGGTAATCTAGGCCTCAAAGGGGCACAAGATTGATTTCCATTTTGAGGCTAAACACATACGTGCTAATATATTCAGACAGATTCAGCGCTGCGCTCTGTTGTTGGTTTTAACCAGCAGTTATTTCTTTAATAAGAATTGCAGCTTCCAGTTCCTTGGGCTGATCTGCAAAACCTCGATGGCGGCAGCAGCAGAGGAAGCTCCTTTTGTCTGCGGTGAATAGTGGAAGTTGGAGGGAGCTGGCGGAAGGAAAAAGCTTGTTTCAAGATAAGATGATCTAACATAACACAGCTTTCAGATACATAGAAGCAGAAGCAGATTGGAAATGTTTTTAATTTTCTCCCAAATGTTCGCTGTTGTTAGCAGAGATTTTAATGGATCAGTTCATTAGGATCTGCTTCCAATTACCCCTATGTTTCCTGAATGGAGATTAAAAAACCACACATCCTGGATCATAGCTTCCTTCAGGGATCCTTAACTACTCAGCATCAATACAGTGACAGAGCAAACATACCCAACGCTGTTCCCAGCTGTACCAGAAGGCGGAAGATGGTACCGAACCCTCCAGCTTAACAGCATCAACTTCCCACCCAAACGCCGTTGGGCAGCCACTCAACATCAGCAGGCTTTACATACACCTCTATGCATCTCATTTAAAGTTGCTTACAAGTGGAGTGTAAAACTCAGTGTTATTCAGCCGAAATCATCCCAAGTCTGTATGTAGTGAGATTTACAGTTTTTGAACACAATTTCACCTTAATGCCAGATAATTTCCATGTCCGAACCCAAATCACAGAGCTGTTTGCATTGAGCCATTTCAGAAAAATCCTGTGAGACTGGCACCTTACGCCTCTGGGAGATGTGACAGTGCACGGTGAGACTTCTGGCGTAGGTCCAAAGGCACTGCACACCAGCAGCTGTTTCACTCATTTGCCTGTAGCCCTCCATACACGTGTTTTTCATATTACCTACTGGGTTATATTGCTTTTACATTGTACACAAACACTCCCAGCATACAGAAGACTGCGTGTCTCCCCTCCTTTTTTTTAAATTGTTTTTCTCAGCAGTCCACAGGGTTTCATTGTTTCATTCCAGCTTTGAATAGTTTTATTAATTTTAATTTATATATGTATATAAAACCCACAGAATTTATATGCTCCAGGAAATATGACTGCAAATAGAACGATACCAAATCAAGGAATGAAGTAGCCAGATAGCCAGCCACCTACAAAACCGTAGCAAGTTATGTCTTCCTTGCATGACTAAGAGACCTTAAATTCTGGCTATGGTTGAACTAAGGCACTACAAATCCTTTGAAGATTTTGCTGTACCTGCAGCACGTCCATGCGCTTTGCTTCCTGTCCGGACTGAACCGTAACTTTGATTTCTTATGGATTCCAGAAAGAGAAAGCAGTAAGAAGCGATGCAGAACATGCATGTGGCCAACTTATCTTTAAAAAACTGTTTTACATTTCCGCTGTGGGTGAGTCCAAGCAGGAACCCACCTGGCCTCCTGCTTTCACATCCGGCTTGGGATGGGTCTCGGTATCCTCAAGCCAGTGATCCTGCAGTACCACTGTACCACAGACAGCAGGGCTTCAGGATGCCTCCGCAGTTGTAAAACGATTGATAAAGGCAGGGCTCAATGTCTGTGGTCACTCTACAGATGTTAGGAAACAATTCTGGAGGCAAACAAGGTTACGCGTGCTGGGTGGAAGGGAATCTAAATCCCTAACGGAGCCGCAGGAGCAGTTTAAGCAAACTCTTACCAGCCAGTTCCCTTATTAGTTTCTGAAATTTATGGAGTTGCAAAAACCCAGCCAACAATTATCTGAACAGTTTAACCCTATGTATGTTAAAAGGATTGGGCTTACCTCACACTTAAATCCACAAGAACGTGACTTCTCCTCTAGGTGGGCTATGAGAGATAAACAAGCTGATGTTGGCTACCAGGTAGGTGTGTTACAGACATGGTTTAGAAGCAACTTACTGCTAGACATTCCAGCTTTCAGATCCTTCCACCCTTACGACAGAGGAGATCTGTTTTCTGGCAATGGGCACTGTTAACTGAGAACTGCCACCCTCTGTGTACAGCAGAAGCAGATCTGGACACCTTGGAACTACTTCCATTAGTGTAAAGGTATGCGCCTTTGGAGGACCAGGTACTCTGTCTGAAGCTCATGGGAGAAACTTCTGCAACCTCAAGGGAAGTATCCGATACAACAAACCTGGGCAGAGGAAGAGTACCTCTGTGGCTCAGCATGACTAGATCTGGTCTCCATCATCAGGAAAAAATTAATAGAACCATAGTTAAGCAGCACCTATCCCAGGAACGCAATAAACCACATCCGCAAACACTGAACTCTGTGGAAGTCATTCAGCTGGCGCTGGTGAGTCGTTTCACCCACAGATGTTTCTGCTAGGGAACTGAAGGAGCTGGAAAGCCTTGTGGCCAGTAATACTCATTCATTTAGATCAGTGTAGGGACATGGCCTTCCACGTCAAGAAGCTGGGAACATCTTTTGCTTGGTACCCCAGTGAACCAACGCTCATAGCTGGGAAGTGTACATGGGAGTAACCAGCAGCACGTCTCAGCCACAGAAGGGACACTGCTCCGTCTTCAGCGTAGGACAGCTGAGGAAGGAATGTAAGGGCACAGGGGGCCTGCTGCCAGGTGCAGCTGACAGGAAAGTGAGGTGCAAACCATCTCTACAAATATATCAGAGAAAGCCTCCAGGTTCAAGTACTATGTCACGTATAATATAAATGTAAATGTGTATACACTTGAAGGGAATTTATATAGCAGCCTTCATCGTTCAGGGACGCAGACACACTTTCTCCAAAACATTAAGGACACGTAAGTTTCTAGTTACCTTACAAAAGATGCAAGTTCTTAGCTATTTCAGACAACTCTTCTTGAGTAGCTGTTGAATATACTATTATGCCTTCCTCTACATCTCCTTTGTGTTCAGCCGCCAAAGGACCTAATGTTTTACCCTGCAAAATACATGTAAAATCGTCTGTATAATACTTAGGATTTATCCTGTAAACCATACTAAGGTTACAGTTAAAATGCAATGAAGACAACTGAGCCATGTTTAATTGAATATACACACAGCTCTCTTGGGATGAGGGCAAATGGTAGTAAGAATAAAAAGCATCGATCAAAGAGAGAGGGAGAGTGTTCTAGAATTAAACCCTGTTTCTTATCATTCTTGATCACCTCCTAACTCATACCCACGTTTTTGATACCCATTGCTTCTTACAATCCCACTCTTCCTGTTTTCTGAAATATTTCAAGATTTTCATGAACACTGCCATCCAATCAAAGCCATCTGTAAAAGCAGTAAGGAAGCACAAACACAGCTTCAATTAATAATTAATGTTATTTAGATTTTGGAAAAAGGGGAAAAAATGTAGTCATTGAGTTAGACCCAAAGTTTAATTGCTGTATTTCGAGTATTATAATAAATTTCAAAAGATGGTATTCTTGTAAAGCATTTATTTTGCAACCATCTTTGATTCACTAAAACTGGTATTCCAAAGGGAAATCAGAAGGTTTTTTTAAAAAAATACCACTAATGCCATTTTCCTCCAGCTTTAATTATTCTGTTTTTATTTTTGTAAGTCAAATGAGTCAATATATTGGTATTCCTAAATCATCCATCTTGCATTTTGATGAGTTAGTTTACCATCATTGTTAGGAAATTTCAAAGTCTCTTTGGAATACTACTTTCATATTTATAGGTATCTATTTTTTTACTCCATCCTATTTCCCTGAATTTTTTTGCAAGACAGTTGCTGATGTAAAATTTAATATAAAATATTTAGTCACAAAATAGTATTGCTTTTATGCACATTGTTGTAAGATTAAGGATTTTTTCCAATAAAAACTATACCATCTTCCATAAAATCCTAAACATATTAAGAACTGTGATGCAGAACAAAATTACACAGGGTGAAACAGGTACCAGCACAACAGTGAGATTATATTACATCAAAAAATTTTAATGGTCCCAAATATATACTCAACAACTAAGCATACACTCAGGGGGTCAAAAAAAATTATGACACAAAAGTGACCACATCTAGAATTCCACTCAATCTTTAATCAAGAAGGGACAAACAAATCCCCCACCTCCAAAAAAAATTTTTCTGCAGTTTAAAGGGCAAAGGGAACAGATTAAAAAAAAAAAAAAAAAAGAGGAAACTTTATATTCAGCCCTCCCCCATAGAGGTTTTTAAAACCTGTTGTAGCTTGACTAAAATGTTCAGAATGTACGATTTCAAAGGCAAGTCTCTTTTATACAAAGAAACTGCTGGCATTCTTAACTAGTGAAGAATTATGGCAAAAACTGCCTTTTCTTCAGAAGTCTCATGTATGGTCCAAGAAAGCATATTCTGATTGTAGCAACTGACCAGCCAATCCAGAGTTCCACTGACAAAACTCCTGCCCTGTTGGCTTGTTTTTTTGTTTTTTTTTTTTGTTTTCCATTTCCTTCCCTGAGAAAAGGGCAACATGTGGTCCAAGCTGGAGAGCTCAAAGGCGTAAGTCTTCCCCCTAAACAAAGTATTTCCCCTTCTTCTGCTCCTTTGAATTGGCACTTGATTGGCAGAAATCCGTTTGTATAGGTTGATCTGTGTTACACACAGTAATTCACAAAAGATTGCTGCTTTGTTGTGGGTTTGTTTTTTATGGAAAAAGTATCCTTCCCCCAGACGGTCATGTTCTTCCGCAGTTGCCATTATGATGACTCGAGCTTTGCTTTCTTTGACAAAGGTAAAGTTTCCTCCTTATCTTCATCTTCATCATCCTCTTCATCATCATCAGGATAATCTACGAGCCCAACGAGGCCTCCCTACAAAGACAGACACAATTAATTTAATTAAGAAAACATTTTGTCTTTTTGTTTTGTGAAAACATTGACACTTTACACTTCTATTAGAAAATGTTTTTGGCACAGGATATCGCCATAAGGACACGGATTCATCAAGTTTTCGATAAAATCAAGCAGAACAAAAAGAAATCCTTCAGTATCAACGAAAATGACATTGTCTGAAAAATATTTAAATGACTGAATCCAAAATGGGGTTTTAACTATCCCACTGGATAGAGATATAATAGAAAAAAAATCCAAAAATTTACTGAAGTTTTTCTAAATATACACTGCAGTTCAGCCTGTAAAAATGCAAATTTCTTCCACCAAGCACAGCTGACTGCAGCAAGGAGCAATCTGCTAGCATTTCAGAAACAAACACAGAACACCCTTCAGTTTGAATTTTCAGTTGGGATACTTTTGTAGCACGGTCTGTCTTCACAAAAGCTTGTTTAAATGGTTAGTAATTTAGGCAATTTATTGTATATAATTAAATGAGAAAGGTGTATAGGTTACGTAATTTAAACAGCTTGGCAACTGAAAATGAAAGGATAATCTTGTAATGCTAAAAAATTCCCTTGTACTGCAAATAACCACAAATTTCAGGATTAGGCAGCTCTAGACCCACCAAGAAGTGTCACAATCTTCAAAAACTTTCTCCAACTACAGTACGTTGCAATTTCTGAAGCTTAACCAGGACTTGACTGATGGCAGTTGCTGGTTCTTTACTTAAGGATGTTACTCACACATACGACAGGCACTTAAAATAGAACATTCCACAGAATCACAGAATCGCAGGGGTTGGAAGGGACCTCGAGAGATCATCGATTTCAACCAACTTATATACCAAAATGCAACTCCAGTAAAAAAACTACACACATTTTGCACCATCACATATAGTGTAACACAGAATATCCTATAAATAAAGCAAGAGGATCAAAAAATTACTGAAAAACCCAATTTCAACAACGTTTCTAGTTTGTGAATGCAGAACCTTTACAAACAATGCCTGTTACGCTGAAAAAATGCAATCTATGTCTGAATCCATTAGTGGTTTTTCAGTGCACTGCATATTCAATATAACCTGAACATTTTTTGTTCCACCATCAGCTGAAAATTTGAAGCTAACACTGTATGCAGTATTTTCCATATGTAAAGACTCCATTTCATACTCAAGTAATTGTACTGTCTGAGAGAGATGGTATAAAAATTACGTGAGAGTTTGGGCATCAATAGAGCTTATATTTTTTCTTTTTATGTACATCATATCTTCACAAAAATGCTAATCATACAAAAAGCATGCACAAACCACACAGTCGATCACTGCTTAGTATGTCAGAATTCACACCAACTTGAGAAATGTGCTAAAGAAAATTCCTAACAATGAAGTCTATCGATTTCTGTTCAAAATCACCTTAGTTGTGATAGCTGCCATCTGAGATGTGCTTTTAGAAACTGATCCTGGAGACCCAGGGGACCCTGGAGATCCGGGAGAACCTGGGGATCCAGGCAAATTACTTGCAGATGACTGACTGGTGAGGTTAGATTTTGTCCCGCTGGAAAAGGAAAGCTTGAAACTTGGGCTCTGACGACCTGAAAGGTTAGTTTTCAGAAGAACTTCCTTTTCTTCACTCTCTTTTACTGCAGAGAAAAAATAAAAAGCAAAACCAATGTAACATTACTGAACAAACCATTTGATGACAAATCATTTTACCGTGTGGGAAAATGCTTAATACTTGATAAAGAGAGTGATAATGGATCTTTTTCGTACTGCTACACTACACCTAGCTGCTGTTGTCACTGGCCAGAAATGAACACTTATTCTGCCAATGACAGCATCTGAACACTTACATAGAAAATGCTGACTTATAAACCTGAATAGAACGTGGGAAAACCTGACTATCAGTCAAGATCATCATTTAGATGCTTTAAGAAATGAACACACTTTTGCATCATTTTACAGATAATGAAACTTATTTTGAATGGGTTGTTCAACAGCTCAGTGTCACAATTTCAATCTATGTCACAATTTCAGAATCTATGAACTTCAACACAAAAATATAAAAATCCCCACTGCAGTAGGACCAAAGAACACGAGTTATGCCTTCTGTACAAGCCATAGGGCATTATTCTCATCACTTACATTTTTTCCTCTCCATGAATTTACTTATAGGGTCCATAATATCTTCATCATTTTTAGTTTTGTCAGAAGGGGGCACCACTGCCTCTCCATCTTCCATATCATCTTCATCAGTATTAAACCACATTTCCTCCTCATCCTCCAAGGTTCTCGCATCTCTTCTGTATCTATGATTTCTCAAAATGGAGCGCATACTGCAAAACAGTAAGTTTTAAAAACTTTGATTCAAAAATCAGCTCATATTAATAACAGAACTTCTACTTGACATTTGCATTGACAGCTTACGGATGCAAACACTGTACTCAGCGTCTTTAATACAGCAAATCATTTGCAAATGTGCAACTTCATCTGTATTTTCAATGCAAATACTGTTAAAAACTTCTTTCTGAAGCATCAAATAAAGCTCAGCTCTGCTAATAGCTAACTGTACAAAATTCTGTAGTTTGCTAACAGCACTATTAAATGTTCTTTTAAATAAATGTCACTTAGGTGTTGCATTCAGGCTTGTTGTTGCAGTAGTTTGCATTGGTAAATAAAAAGTCTTTAGAAACTACAGACTTTTTTCTAATTAAACTTTGTAACACATCAGTAGCTGAGGTTGCAGATGTTTAAAAAATAGACATGTTAAAGAGACAGTCATCTCCCTCCTGCCACATCCATAACTTTTGGTAGGTATCACTATTTGCTATTCTTAGGGGCCTTGGATATGAAATGCTACTCTTCCCTCTCCTTCTGATTATTTATTCTTAGCTGTTGGTCTATCTCCGCTCCACCTTCCTTTTCCCTTCAAGAAACAGCACAATGCTAAACGCAGTTTTAAAAATAAATCTAGTTCTGAGGAATTAGTTTGCCAACACTATCATCTGGATCTATACATAATATGCACTGTTTTAAACTGCATTTAAATTAAAGTTTTGCTCCTAGTGGTAAGCTATTATTTAAGTGGCAGTTTTCCAAATACTTCTGTGGCCCATGTGAACACAACTGTTGGCCTCCTTACTATTCTTTGAACTATTCTTTGTTAAAATGTGTAAGCAGAACTTTGTTATTTTTGCATTTTTATTGCTTCTGTTTATTTCACTCAGGACATGCACTGTGACAGGACTTGTAAAGCCACTTCATAAGATGTAGGTATAAGACAAAATCTGGGCCTGGTTGAGGTATACATTTCTTGAAGCTGTAATGGATAAACAGCATTATTACTTCCCAGGAAGGGAAGGCAGGGAGTGGGACTTCCTTCAGAGAAAATGCTACCTGAAAGTTGAACAGGAGTTTCAAGCAATGCATCTGGAAATCACACTATTAATCAATTAAATTCAACAACAGCTGAGATACAATCAAGAGTCTAAATGATTTACACCTCCTGCTATCACACAAAAATCCATCATTATTCCCAAAATAGAACTTATAATAAAAGACTGCAGTGCACGCTACCTGTCAAGTTTTGGATTATCTTGTCTTTCCCTTTGTTGCTCAAATCGTAGTTTCAGTCCTTTGAATGTCTGCACATAATCCACATCTTCCAGTGCTTTCCAGTAATTTTCAATCACGTGAGCCGTTAACGATTTTATATCTTCCTATAAGAATGAACAGCCATAAAGTGACTTACTTTGCTTCAGGTGAATTTATTTCTTAATATACAAAGTTACTGAGACATTATTTTTAAAATATTCAATAGAAAACATCATGATAATTAGCTTATGGAAAATGAGCTTATGCAAAAATTGCACTACAGGTGCGGTTAAAAATTTAAAGCTTCAAACGTATGATTACAAAAACAGGCATAAGAGTCGTAATCTTCTAGCAATGTACGCTTCAAAACATATGAACGGAATCTAAAACCCCAGTAGAAAATGACACCAAAATCAGTTCTAAAAGTATTTCTCACTGTAACTTATAAATATTTGTATGTTGATAGATGATTACCTGTTGTAATTCCTAAATTAAAAAAATATATGCTTACGAGATATAGATTTAGCATTCACATTGTTCCTTTCCTCCAAATAAATAACTTACATAGAAATAAATATCCGATGTATTTATTTAGAATGAGAACAAGGAAGATACTTGTCATCAGAAACTAACATCAAGCCTTTCTTTGTGGCCGCACACTGCTGGTCAAGCTCCTTTACAAAAACCTGCTAACTTTGTTTGCTACTTCAGCTGAGTGTTGTGGCTGCTTTGGGCACTACCTGCTAGGTAAAGGAAAACCTAGCACATGTCTGCATAGTGGTGCAGGAAAATTGTTCCTGAACGTGGTTCAGCTTTCTTAGGGCTGCACAGCCCAGGAATACACAGCAGAATAAATGCTTGAGTTACCATTTACTAACGACAAACAAAGCAATATGAATACACTGATTATTTTCTCCTTTTGGTTGCATGCTCAAAAGTCACCTCTTTTGAATAGTAAGTAATACATCAGTAATAGTAAAATAAAATAACATAATAAAAGCACAGGTTTGCTGATGACACCACCTGAGTGGTGCAGTTGATACATCAGAAGGAAGAGATGCCACCCAGAGGGATCTGGAGCGGCTTGAAATGTGGCCCACAGGAACCTAATGAGGTTCAACAAGGCCAAGTGTTTGCAGAACCACAGAGGTTGGAAGGGAGCTCTGGAGATCATGTAGTCTAGCGCTGCACTTGAGTTGGGGCAATCCCAGATACGTGCACAGACTGGGAGAAGAGCTCACCTAGAGCAGTCCTGTGGAAAATGACTTGAGGGTCCTGATGGATGAAAAGCTGGACACGAGCCAGCAGTGCGCACTTGCAGCCTGGAAGGCCAACAGTACCCTGGGCTGCACCAAAAGGGGTGGTCAGCAGGGAGAGGGAGGTTGTCTCTGCTCTGCCCTTGTGAGGCCCCATCTGCAGTACTATGTCCAGGCCTGGGGCCCCCAACACAAGAAAGATGCAGAGCTGTTGGAGTGGGTCCAGAGAAGGGCCATGAAGATGATCAGAGGGCTGCAGCACCTCTCCTATTAAGGAAGGCTGAGGGAGCTGGACTTGTTCTGCCTGAAAAAGAGAATGCTCTGGGGGGACCTCACTGCAGCCTTCCAGTACTTGAGGGGAGCTTTTAAACAGGAGGGAGACTTTTTTTATGTGGTCTGATAGAGATAAACCAACAGCTAATGGCTTTAAATCAGAAGAAGAGAGATTTAGGTTAGATGTTAGGAGAAATTCTTCACTCAGAGGGTGGTGAGGCACTGGCACATGCTACCCAGAGAGCTGTGGATGCTCCATGCCTGGAAGCATTTATGGCCAGGTTGGATGAGGCCCTGGGCAGCCTGATCTGGTGGGTGGCAACCCTGCCCATGGCAGAGGGGTTGGAACTGGATGGGCTTTAAGGTCCCTTCCAACCTAAGCCATTCTAGGATTCTACGAATACACTGACTATCAAGTGAATTTAATTTTCAAGTCACAGTACTATTTGAACATATGAAAGAACAACTATATAGCACTGAAAACACAAAACAAAGTTCATTTAAAAATAGTGTCATATGGATATATCATTATGATAGCATAACGCAGGGCATGAACAAAAAGAAAAGTCTACTTGAGCTAGATAAAGCTCAAAGATAAAGCAATATGGTAATTGTCTTCAGCATATAACAGCACTCACCACTCTGATAAACTCAAACATCTCTATTATGGCAGAGTTCATCAAATTATAACGAGAACCATTATTCAGAAATGCTTTGACCACAGGTTCAAACAAAAAACTTTTCATTATGTAGCGGTTGTAGAATTCATCCTTTAGTCCAATTATTTTTCTCTTGAAACGAAGGGCACCTGAAACAGAAATGTTATTAAAAGCTATGCTTTTAACATTAATAAATTAAAAAGAAAAAAAAATCCAGAAATTTCTCAGTATCAGTTAGGGAAATCTGTAATCTCAGCACTTGTACAGCACTACATTATTAGGGCCAGGCAACTCTTTCAAATATTCTCTACTTCACAACAGTCTTGACCACACTGCTGAACATTACTTGACTATTTTATCATAAAGAAATCCTTCAATGTCATTCTACCAGACAAGCCACCTCTGTTCGCTAAAGAAATAATATACTACTGTCTACTGTATTACTACTAATGTAAAAGAGTGTTTTTGATTTTTGAAATGACTTATGGTAAAGGTAAAATATTTTCTCAGTGGAAGACTTGGAAAATGTACTTATCTTTGCTATTATTCAAATAAAAGTTTGATTGCATTTAAGTAAGTCTTCTTTGATTAGGACACAATCTCATTTTAAAATTGGTAAAAGACATCGTCATACATACAGTAAAGCACAGACTTAATTGACATCCAATTTAAAGCTCTTTCTGAAACTCTACAGCACACACAAGTTTGTGAATACCCAGTATTTGTAAATATTACAAGTAAAAATATCAACCTGTGCACATTCTGGTTAGCAACCAGCTGTAGATAAAAAAATAGTGAAGGGCTTCAAAACCCTCAAATTTTGATTTGAAGGGCTCAGATGATTCTGTTACAAACTGAAAAGGTACTTCTCACTGTATCGTACTCTCAGTCAACTTCAGGCTTTGTTCTGTTCTGTGTGCACAACTGAATCTTGGAAAATCTCTTTCTTACCTCCACGATCAAGTCACACTCCTTTGCTATTACTGTGTGGAATGCAGTCAGGAAACTACCAGTGTTTGAAGAGCAGCACACAGAACACACTGTTTGAAGCAGCGATTTAACTGTATCTTTAACTGAGTATCTCTGAAGACTTACACTCAAAACCCATCAAAACTTACACCAGTTCTCTTAGGATACTTGGACATTCAATAGTGTTTTCAGCTAATCTCTACATCAAAGTTTAGAAAAATCCTTGTGCTTTTTAGAAAAGACATATAAATGCAAAATTATTTACTAATTCTGATTGACATCCATAAATCTGTATGAGAAACACAGAGGATAACAGCAGAAATTCTGTATTCAGTCATGAACTGTCTCATCTATAATTTTTTTCTTTCAGCAGCAGAATGAAGATATGCAATAATTCACATTCACAAAATACTAGTTTTAATTCTTCAGTGTTCAAACTTACACAATGCCAAGAAAGCATGCTTTGAGGCCATGAGAACAAGTACCCTTCGCAGGATATCTTTGTTAATAATGTAGTTCTTTATGTGGTAAGTATGATGTTCTACGCAGAAAGTTAGCAATTCCAGTATTAATGCCAAGAGCTGGGCTGTCTGAAAATCATCTATAACAAAACCAAAACAAAAACAATTAAACATATCTAGGATATCGCCTTCAGAAGCTAGCTTCAAATATCCAACTGCAGTCTGGTAAACATTTAGAAGTTCTTCTATTTTCCTACAGATAGTTTAGGGAAATTGATGGAAGGTATGGTTAGTCTTTAAAACAGAAATTGAACAAGCCTGTCATGGACTGGATATTTTCTGTTTGTACAGCTCTGGCAGGAAACTGTCTCAAACTACAGAAACAATTACACTTTGTCAGTCTTAAAGCAGCACCTAAAGCTTCACAGAGTACGGAACGTAACACTAACACAAGGTTAGGCAGGTTCATGTGATCAGTCTCATTACTATGTTCGTATGCCTATAGACATACCATAAAATATTGCCCTATAAAGTCCCTTGACTAAGTTTACACTAAAATAGCTATCCATTACACCTTTCAAAAAAAGTAGCATGGAAGAGAAATATCTCTGCCTCTTTTAACACTTCTAGGACACAGTCATATCAGTATATAAAAAAAGGTTAAGTCCAATTGTTAAGTCTGCTTTTAAGTAGACAGAAACAATAAATTAATCACATTAGATTTAATCATTTTTAAAAGGTAGTACTACCTTTTTAAAAATATTGCTAGATCATTGTCCCCTAAAGAACACAAGTATTTTAAATAGCAAAAATCCCACTTCAAAACCGTCTGGAAGCAAGCTGAGATACAACAGCTTAATTCAACTAAGCCCTTGGAAATCTATACAGTTAATTAAGAAGTTTAGAGAGCATGTCTTTTTAATTTATGTGCCTCCTTTCACATCCATTTTGGATGTGCTTTAATATTAATAAACAAACAGTACTGTTGCTAGTAGCCAGCAAGAACAGTCACTTCATTACTGATATCTTACTTCGATGTAGGACCAATGCCCTTCAATTCCACAAAGTACTGCGACACACATCTCCTCTGCAGCACTTTTGGACCCTCTCTAGTAATCCCTGACCTTAAGAAAACATTTATACTTTTTCAAGTCTATGTCAAGGAACAGCCACATGAGTTACTCAAAATGATACAAATATTTAAATGTTTTGCTGAAGCTAAAACTGCAGCAAGTGTTGTTCACTCTTAAATTGGATCTCTTTGCTGAATTTTATATTTACAAATTATTCAAATGACTAGTTAACAAATCAATATTTTACTTTGAATTATATATCATAATCTCAGGTTCTCTTTTAAGACAAAATACATCCTTTGACAGTTACGTTGTTCTAAACATCAACAGTCCATCTAAATTAAGCGGCCCTTGATGTACCCAACATGCAGAAGGCATTACCTTTGCTAGGCTTGTCCTCTGTAGTATTGGCCAATAAAGGGGCTGTCAGAACATGCATACAGTGTTTGTAGAAGAAACCCAAGAACTCTGTCTTTTCCGTTTTCTACAGAATTAAAAATAAAGAAATAAATAATGTAACATATCACCAAACACCCAATTGTAATTTTATTTGAAGGTGTTTACTTACATTGGCAGTGGCAAGCATATTTTCTGGATCAACTAAGGTACGAAGCAAACCCATTAGTAGCACTGCCCCTCCAAGTTCTGGATCTGTGTCACAAATCATGTGTTCTATTATGAGGTTAATGAGTAATATATCCTAACAGGAAAAGAAAGAAAAAAACACCAAAAAATCAGTTCTAATGCCACTCCCCACCAAAAAGAAAAACTCTAGGAGAAGTTAACTTTACATTCCAGTGGTACATTCTGGGCTGTTGTTCAACAGTAAGAAGGCAAGCAGCAAAGAATCTTTCAAAGCAACTAGAGATGTTTCTGAAATTAAGAATCTTTAGAGTCTGAAAGGAAGCTCCAGAAATAATGAAGTAGACAGGCAGATAGTTAAAAGCCTCAAAAAATCCAACTGATTTTTGGAAGTGTTTTCACAGTTCACAAGTTTAAATCTTAATACATACTAATGTTTTATTTCCACAAACATACAAAACTAAATTTTGCTGTGCTATTAAACGTGATGAGATTATTTTCACCTAAAAATAACCCCAAAACGTGCTTGCAGAAAACAAGAATAACATATAAAAAAAGAAAATAATATAAATATTTAGGAGTCCCAACACTGAAGTTGCTCAGTTACTGCCGGTCTTCATAAAAAAGAGGACAGTCATCCACTGCAAGTGGATGGAATCAACGCCCATATTCTCTGCATCTCAGCTGCACTTGCAGCAGATAAAGTCCTCTTCTTTCTCTTCAAGTGCAGAAGTGCCAGCATGAGTAGCTTCCTGTCCTCAGCCATGTTTTTGGCAGATTGAAGAAAACATTAACTATCTCCTCTGTAGAAAAGGCAGAACAACATTTTTTCTCGACTGAATACCATTTTGAACTACCTTCCTTACTACTAGCTGTGCGCTAGCATTCTGTATTGACCAGTCACCAAGGATCTCCAGGAAACACAAACCTCTTTAAAAAAAACAAAAAAGTGTCCTGAAACACTCAGGACAATAACTCTGCTTTCAATGTGTGTGACGGTAAACAGTAAAAAAGGGGTCATTTCATTAACAGAGCTGTAAATATGAGTAGCAATTTCAGAAAATAGTGACACACACGTTTACAGGGACCCTCTACTCACATCATCATTCTGCTGAGCTTCCTGCATGACAAACTCTCGTACCATGGATGGGTTGTATTCAACCAAATATGAGAATATATCAGTGGCTGCACTTCGTACTTGTGCATCATCCATACCCTGGAAAATCAAATATAATCATTTTTTACTTAAAATAAAGGTTTCAAAGGAATGAAAATCAGAAATCATGTACCTTTGAATTCTTATTCACAAGAAGTCATACTTAACTATTACTGAAACTGTATTCTAAAACTGAATTGCCTCCCATCTCTTTCTTGTACATTTGACAGCTATTGGGTAAAATACATTTTATGGTTTCATTGTCCTTTGGTCTATTTCCCCATTTTCTTACTTGTACACCATTGAGCATTTCAAGATAGGAACTTGAATGGAAAAAAAATACAAAACTAGAAGAATGCCAAGGCATTTACCAATATCACACTGAAACTGCTTTTCAAGTTTTAAAAAATACTTTCAAAGTTCTGAATCTCAAGTCAAGCCAAGACAAATGAAGCATACACTTCAGAAAACCATGTGACTGAAGTTTAACATCCTTATTTAAAAAAAAAAAAAAAATGAAGAGAAATTGTTACCACAAAGAAAATTGAGTTGACTTACCAATATGACTTCTAGTGCTGGCAGTATGCCCATATTTGACAAGGTTTTGAAAAATGCATCTCTGTTTTGAGGTTGCAGTGTTTGAGAGAAAGCACAAAACTCTTTCAGAAAATTTACCTGAAACACAAGAACACCACACTAGTTAGTAACTAAAAACCAGGTGTGTGTATCACTTTACGGTAGCTGTCCGCTTCGTGTATGTTTTACAGATTTCTCACCAATTCCTGTCTTTTCTCCTCATCTGTGGCTTCATCTGTTAGTTGTGCAAACAAGTCTGTCAGAAATTTTTCATCTTCCTACAAATGCAAAACAATACCATTTGTTTATTTGACAATATCAAAAGGCATCCAAGTGTAATATAAAGTTCTTCTAAACCATGCCTCCTGCAGTTAAAAGAGAACAAACAATTGTGTACTGTATTTAATCACACCAGCATTAATTTTCTAATTCATTTTTAAACAAATTTATATCAATTGTTTTTCTGTTTTCAGGATCAGTACCACTAGTTTTACTCCCAGTTACAACACACCTTGCATTGTCTTTCAGCTGTTCTCTTTCTGTCTTCTATTGACATCCTCATCATTTTGTCCATGATTCTCTACTTTCCCCCTTGTCACACACCCCTCCCCCTAGACCACACAACACCCTTGCTTCAAATGTTTGTGCATTTTGACACACGATACTCAGCCCTATATACGTACACTCAACTTTGGAATGGTATGAGATCTTTGCAGCACAACTAAACCAAGGACATGATGAAGGCTCACAACAGCAGGAACGAGGTGAGATTCTATCTCCCCACTGTTGTGACAAAGGTAAATACTGCAAACCAAATCAAAGTAACTGCTCCTCTTACACACAGCATTCATCAAGCATTCTGGCTGGCAGCAATCAAAATCCACTCAATTCAGTCAATTTTTATGCTCTTGTAGTTGAGCAAAACCACAAGCAGCAGCCAGCACATTACAGATGTGTGTATTTAGATTGGAAGAAACAGTAACACTTGGATCCCATCATCTGTACAACCTTAATAACTAGAAGATTAATATAACAGAAATGAACCTTCCCCTATCCTGTCTCCAATCTTATACAGCAGTACAGAGCACTTGCTTGTAAAAGATACCTTTGCATGGGATCTGAACAGATTTTTTAAAAAGCTGCCAGAAAGTCAACCTGCTTCTAATGAAGTCAGCAATGCCACACACTGTGCTGCCCATCCCAAAACCACAGTCCTAGAAACCCAAGACACCTTGTTTATGCTTACAGAGCATAATGCAGAATCATGGAAGTACTAAGCCAAGTAAACTTTCCTCTACTGCAAATGATGTGGGTACCTCATCCAGGCCCACCTTGCAGCTTTCCTGGGAAAATGACTCCTTCAGTTCTGAGGGCACAGCACGCTAACGCAGCTGTAGTGCCTTCACAACTCCACCCAGGTCCCCTGCACGGCAACACAGCTAAACCCCAAATAGGTTGGCACGAGCAACAACCCTACAAGGTTTCATCACACTCCATGGCAAAACCTATATTTAGGAAATGCCAGGTGTTTTCTCCTGCTTTGATGCTGTGCTTTTTTCTCAAGTGCCCCAACGGTCTCGTGACAACGAACAAAGAATGATTTCTGGACATAACTTCAGGTGCTATTGCTGCGACTGCTTCAAGACCCAAACAAAAGGAGACAGAAAAGGTCTCACTTGAGGTTAATCGAAATTCGGTCTGGAAGATCAAGCAAGGGTAATGCAAATTCTGACTCAGATTTCAACAGTCATACATGTTCAAAACGATTAATTATTAGGGTCTGATTTCAAGAAACAACTTATGCTGTTATGAAACAATGTTGGTCTACCCGCTATCCAGCTGTAACATGGTTTGAAAAATTGTCTGTTCTAGTATGTAACTCATCAGACATTACAGCTAGCATAACTAAGCTACAGTAGAAGCGTTACTTATTTACTCAAAAAAATAACAAAACCCAAAGCATACAAACACTTCTTTCAAAGAACATGCAAGCTCTCCATGATCAGCAGTACATTCAGCAACACTGCTATTTTGATCTTGATATAAAACCAGACTCATCTACCAAAAGCATCAACCAGATGCTTGCTTATCCCTGAGCGGACAGTGGAATCCCTATTTCCATCCTTACTGCAAAAGGAAACTTCCACCTCTTCCACAAAATCTGAAAGTTCAAGTTAACACCACAAAAATATCTCAGAATGATCACTGAGGGAAGGGGGGGAAGAATTCAGTATTTAAGCATGTCAGAGCCACGACCAGTGCAGTTCTGCACAAAAAAAAAAAAAGGTACATGATATTAGCCAAAGTATCAAATTATTTGTTTTGAGCCCATGTGAAAGGAGGGGAGGAGAGCCGGGACACATTCCCCAGCCCTGGCAGGCGGAACCGGGCCGCAGCCTCAGTGCAGCCACGCGCACCACCCCACATCATGGCCGCCCTCTGCCCCACGCCATGGCCGCCCTCTGCCCCACGCCATGGCCGCCCTCTGCCCCATGTCATGGCCGCCCTCTGCCCCACGTCATGGCCGCCCCCTGCCTGGCCTTGCAGGGCACAGCAGCTAGGACTTGCACAGGGCATGTCTGAACACTGGGGAGTGACAAAGGCTTCACTGCTGACACAGCATTTCAGGAATAATTTGCAGAAGTTCAGTATGCAGCCATTTTTCAACTCTCCATACATATACTATAACACAGGATTTTACAACTCTATTTTAAACATAGTAACAGAACAGTTCCCATACTGGTAACTTCCCCTTTTCCAAATTCCATTAAATACACTGCATTTTTAAACGAACAGCACTATCTGAAATCTCTAGGCCTCAGCGCAGCTCTGATCTCATTACACTCACTGGAACTGAGAAGGAACTGAGTGCCTCGGGATGTCCCACCCAACACACCCCTCACATGGCCAACATGCACTACGTGGCCATTACACCAAGAAAATAAAGCAACCCATCGCTAACTTTGCAGTGATGTCTTAGCCCTGAAATGCTTTTAGGTGCAGTCTTGTTCCCGATGCTTAATGAAAAGGAGTCAGGCTGTTACTGATGGGAAAAAATCACATTGATAGAAAACTTGTGAATGCGAGGAACATCCAAAACACAAGATTCTCTCTCAGTCCACAAGATTAGATATGTCACTCTGGTCAGTGAAGTTACACTTCTGAGTAACACTGCCACAACCTGAGGAAATGCACAATCTGAGAGCAGAGCTCATATTTCAGAAGTCACAAAGCACCAACACCGAATGCTAGAATTACACATGCTTACGTTTTCTGGTTTTCCCTTTTTGCAACTTGGAAAAATCCCTCAAAAATGTATCTGTGAAGTTAACACAGCGCAAATGCATAACTCCTTGCAGGATGTGGCCTCTTCATGCAGACAGGTATCAAATCCATTTGGATATACATGAGAAGCTGTGGAAGCCATCAGTGTTTTCCAAGAAAGACTAAAACTGCAAACGACACCTTTCAGGGCAATTGCACAATCTAGCTATATTTTCCCTATGCACACAGAGCATTACATATGCAATAGTTAAACTAAGCGTATGCCAAACACTAAGTACATTCATTTATGCTTCTGCAGGATCTGAGCAGATGCTCCTAGGATTTCAAACACTTCATGAAGATAAATTAAAGCAGGTCATCTATTCACTCAATTATTTCTGAGTTAAAAAAAAAACAAACAAACAAGAAAACCGACAAAGCAAGATCACACACACAAAAAGCACTATTTGTATTTGTGAATACACTTTCAAAGCAGTCATTGCTCTTCCAAAAGGCACTTAAAAAGCATTCTACAAAAATAGATCTCTATTAAGGGTAATTAATTTTCAGTTATCACACACTTCATGCCTGGAATAGAGATAAATGACGAAACGCATTCCTTTCTCAAAAAACAAAAAACTGAATTAAAAAATCCAAGAAACTCAGCAGAATCTAAGCTGAAAGAAGAGTGTGATTGCCATCCTATTTCCCATCTCCATATTTTTAGAATTTCAGCCCAGGAAGTGCAAGTTTTTCATAAAATACGAGCAGCAAACAGAACATTACTTTCCGATGCACGCTCCTTTCTGCTGGCATGCCAGCAGAGTTCCATTTAAAACGCTTCCATCCCCTTTAGCTCACGCTGTCTTCCCACACATGCCTTAGCTCGCTATCAATGAGCCATTTCCACTAGAGACAGCATGCTGAAATAGCTGCAGGATCCACCCAACCACCTCGGGAGTTTCTACACACATCAAAAATCATTTTCTTCAATGAGGTTCATTAAACTCAGGAATCATTTGCATGCACCACTTGCAAACTTCTTCCATTAAGCCACTTCCCACGGAAGGTGCCATTCTTTTACTCTTGACAGCAAGGTAAATGTTGCTGTAAAGTAAATCTTCAGAGTTATTCCCGCGCTAACAGCTGCAGAACAGCCAACCCGCAGGAGACGTCCCAGCCCCACACATCTGGGCAGAACTGCCCACGTGCACCGACACTGCTCTTCCCCAGAAACACCCACAGACAATTCCCATCTACGTCCCCAGGGTGCTGCTGAGAGTAAGTAACTTCCTGTAAAATCACTATTATTATATAAGAGCCTATGACTACATACATCTAACTAAACAGGGATGAATGTGAACGCCTTCAACCCTTCAGTTAATGGAAAGGGTGGGGAAGCAGTAACACGGTTTCTGTGATTACAGCAGCTGATTCACCAGTAACACCATGTGATCGCTGCTCCACTAGGCACAAAAATTATTTTAACATATACCAAATCTTCCCTTTCCACTCTCTGCTTTCCTAAAAATAAAACACTCTAAACAAATATGAAGTAATCTTAACAACAGTCTGTATTCTGGAAGATAAAAACACCAGAGAATGTTGCTGGCAAAGAGAACGGGTCAACAAGAAAGGGGGCAGGGAATGGAGAGAAACAGCGTTTGCTCACTCTATGGCGCAGTTTTGCAAGTTTTTGTTTTTTAAGAAACAGTTAATAATACCAAGGGAAAGGAACTGGTGACCTCCAGTAGGAACATTAGGATGGATTTTTAAAATTGCAGAAGAGCGTCACAGAAAGTAAGAAACACCACTGACCTGTCCCACCCCCATTCTCAAACCTTGCTGAGCCCCACGTTTCAGCAAGTTCCCTTGGTGGCTATGACATCAAGACTAAAACAGGCTGGAACTCAAGCACTGAGAGCATATTAGGAGGGGAAGAAATTAGAAAAAAATGTTATATACCTCTTTCTTACCTTCTGTACAGCGAATGATAAAACCTGTAACTGGGTAGGTCTCTACAGCAGCTAATCCTGCAGACTGGAAATGCTGGTGTCATGGGTTTATTATCCATCATGACCAACAAGCGAGATCTTCACGCAGTTACTTAAAATGACAGATCTAATAATTACATCAGAAGTAAACTAACCTCAATTTCTACAAAACTAACATTAATGAAGGAGGAGGAATGCAGTTCATAAGTCTAAGAACCAAAGGTGACCAATCCTCTATTCTTGGTTTTAACACAAAGCGCAAAAGGACGCAGGTATCTTCCATGACTGGAGAATACACATCTGTCCTTTTCTGAAAGCCGTCCAACATCTTTCAGCCAGAATCAGTACATTCTTATGCTGGACAAACCTCCACAGTGAGGTTTGTAAAATTCACAGAATTAACTAATTGTAATCGAAAAACTGACCTTAAATGGAGTCCTGTTTGGACACCAAACGCCCTACGTAGAACACAGAGAAAAGACAACTGGCCGGTCAAAAAGGGCACAACCTGCATCGTCTTGTTCTAATTTCTAGCCACCTTTCTCTAACCACGGTATACTTGAGAGGAGGGTACTGCCAAGCATCGCTCGAGTTAATATGCAGCCTGACACAAAAGGGGCTCTTTCACAGCTTATCTTTTCACGGTGGAGGTAACAGTTTTCCTTCTCTTTTTCTCCAGAGAGATAAATGAGCAGAACACAAAGCAACTCAGTTGCATGCACAGCAGCTGCAGCACGGCACAGCATACCAGCTGCTCACGCGACTCCGAGATGTCAGGCTTACTGAAGACAGCTCCTCTGTTGCAGTCTCAGTCCTGGACAGACAATCTAAAGCCAACAGCAGAAGCACAACCACTCCCATGACACATCACCTAACTAAGGACTTGAGACTCACCTGTGCCTCCCAGTAAGCCACCATGATGCACCCCAGAAACACTTCAAGATTCTTATGTACATACATAAGGTTAGTGAGCACCAGGAGCTCCCAAGATCTAAAATAGTGAATGCCAGGAACTCCAATGGCCAGAGCATAGACAAAGAACTTTAAATCTTTCAGGAATAAAGTTCCCTCAACCCCTCCCCAAAGTACTGACATAACCAGCTACAGAAACACATACTAAACCATACAGTAAAAGAAGAAATACATTAAGAATTAGTGATAGAAGTGAAATGAACAAAAGCAATGTCTTAATTCTTACCTCAGAATACAATTTATTTATAATACTGTTCATATAGAAATGAGAAGGACCAGTATCACACATTTTTACACAGGGATTTTGAGTGCGGAGGATGGAGAAAGGGGAGACAGATACTTAAGGGGACAGAGATTACAGAGAAGCGTGACCTGACAAGCTGCTCGATAAATAAATGAATAAATAAATGCCAGATAAGTAGGTTTAAACCGTGGCTTACAGCTACACTACGAGAATGTGAAAAATCAACCTTTTAATCTCTTAGGAATGTAATGCCCTTATAATTTGTGATATCCTCTTTTAGCTCCCTCAAAAGCAAGAATTGATCAGCAACATTTCTGTCAAATACTTCCCAACAGACTCCTGCTTACAGAGTCCCCTCTCAGTGCTTTAAGAGCTGCACTACCAAGGGACAAGGCAATACAATATACCACTGGGTATGTATTATTCCTTGTGTGGTACCACTCATGGCTCCTCCAAGCTGTAGAAAGCACTTCAAAAACTTGTAATACTGGTCTTACTCTGAAAGTTGTGCAATGCTAATTCTTCTGCTCCACTACACATGGAGTATACATTATTCCCAATCAGACAACAGTAAAAGATAAGGTCCAGAAACCTGTGGTCACACAACAAATCAAAATCAGATTGGAGCTGCTATTTAGTCTATAAACTGCAACTGACAAGTTTTGCAACCACACTAAGCCTAGATATTCTAACCCAAGCTTTCTCTACACGTGTCAGCCTAACATAGGTTTTAAGAGAGTAAAAAGGAAACTAATCAAACACTAGTCCTTCACCAGGTTACCCTCAGTATCCCCAGCAAGCATGCCCTTCCCGATTTCACAGCATCAGGTCTCCTTTCCAGTTGCCCAGTTTCCTCTCCAACATTCCAGATCCAATAGCAGCCACTGAAACCAATACGCCCAGAACAATTATTCTCCTCAAGCCAACATGCATCATCCTCAGGACTTTGCTTTTAGCAATCTTTGCAAGGAGGTAGAAGGTATCTTAGAGACACTAGCCATACTGGATACTCAAGTGGACGAACACCTTAACTAAATCTTTTTCAGCACTCTCTCAAAGTCAGGTTTGTATGCTTTCTCAAACTAGGCAATTCTAACAGGTGTATGTTGTGACTGTTGATCAAGGACACACATACAGATATGAAGAGGCCCAGCAACATTCACGATGCCCTAGGTGCTCTACCTGGCTGCTGCCTCAGCTGCCAGGCCTGGGTGCACGTCCCGGGTACCTGGCTGCTTACCAACTCCTCCATGGGTGGACACGACAGACTCAGGCTCAAGAAACTGGGTTCAGTAAGATCAGCCTTCCGATAACTGACTGTGGTGGGTGAAGAGGTAGGGGGCCTAGTTTTGACATTGATTTGACACATGACCTTTCAAATGTAGTTTTTACTCTCTTTTATTTTCCATAAACAGTGTGCACTCTGAGCTTGAACTGAAGATTAAAATGATTCACTTAATCAGCATTTTGTCAATTACTCCAGATCAGACAGCCCCTACAAAGACTCTCTGCTTCTTAAAAGTTAGGAGAAATATGGTAATTAACTTGTACAAACTAAAATACCTGTGTTGCAACAATTTGCTGAGTTTTTTGAAAATTTTAGGAAACTTTTATTTTTAGGAAATAAAAAATTTTGAAAATTTTTAGGAAATAAAGAAGTGCCACCTATGTCTGCACAGTTCAGGAAGTTGGTGCAGAATACTTAAGATGTATAGGTAAGAAATATAAAGCATCAGTTACACATAATCTCTTCATACTTGCAGTAACACATACATCATAGAAAACTGGTAATTCCACACAGTCTCATTTAGGGACTTAGCAGACAAACTACGAAAACATTCAAACACCCATGGCAATGCTGTGTTCTGAACCTGTGCTTTCAAAACAACTAACTTCCTTAATTTCAGAATTAGAAACAGTTATATGCTGTCATGAGATTATATTTATGACATTTTGGTAAAATTTGATTGTTTTTTGGCATGTTAGAATTATTTTTAACTGTAGCACCTAAAAACTCCTAAACTACAAGAAAAAAAAAAAACCTAACAAATGCAATCCATACTATTCATTCTAACCAACCCTGCTGAGAAGTCTACGTTTGCTCCACTTAAATCATCAGTTATAGAGAGTACAGACCAAAGTCTGGAATTTAAAAACATGTATTAAACAGCTCAGTGTTCAAATTCCACGCCTTATCTTTGCATAGTACCTCAAAACGATTTTCAGAATAACTGAAGTGAGAGTTCCACCAAAGCACCTCAACCTTTCCAGGAAATATCAACCAACTTTCTCTATCCAAGGACAAGTAAAGAGACAATGAAATTCTCAAACTTACCTGTAACATACCAACTATTTCTACTTTATTAAAAAAGATGAAAGAATGAAGTGTTGATAGCATATTTTCCTCAAAAACTGAGGGAGTGGGTAGGACCATATCTTGAATATACTGTACTCTGTATGTCTGATGTATTTTTTGCTTCAACTCTGGATCAGATATAGGAATCACCTCCTTAAATTTTGCTGTTTTAGTCAGAAATTCCCTGTGTTTCCGTGACTGTGATAAAGACGGATCGTATTCTAGGCAGCCAATTACGTCCATTATACATTCCTCGGAAAACATGACTTCAAAAAGTGCAGTTCTGTTCAAAAGGAAGATTCCCTTAATAATTTCATATAAGTGGTGTAGTCCTTCAATGTTCTCCAAGTCTTCGCACACATGAAAAATTTCTAAGAGCTTCTTAATATAGCCCTCATTTTCCAGGGCTAGCGCAAGTTTTTCACGACGTAACGGTGAAGGCAGTGAAGATGCCACAAGTTCTGCAATTTCTTCTAGTCGACTTAATTCACAAGACGGCAATTCAAGGCCTGGTGATGACATATCATCAAAACGTTCTTCCTCAGACTCATCGACAAGGTCCTGAGTAATATCGACAGAAGGGTCTTTGCCTTGGACCTGTAAAACAACGTTTTCAAAAAAGTGGAGTTTAATGTTTATTATTACAATGCTTTTTCAAAAAATACCATTTCAAAACAGAAGCGCAAATGCACATTTCACATTGAGTATAGCTGGTCGGGAAGGTACGAGATAAAGAACAAATTTCTTCAGACGGAATGCTTCACAAAAATTAGGAGCATTTCAAATGAAAGAGGAAATTCGTAATTTCTAGCAGGGACCATAAAGGTTTAAGAGATGACTGAGCTAAGCTATTTATTGCCAGTCATTACTCTCTGCAGATAAATTTTCAAATGCTGGTATTATAATTGCAGTGATAGTTGTTAATGTTCATCTAAAGTTGTTTAACTTCTCTTGATGCTTCAAAGCTTCCACCAACTCAGAATACAGAAGGCAGTCCTGGTAAAATTTTCAGTACTGGAGAGCCAGCTGCAAGTCTAAGTCTGTTATCATACTCTTTCTAAATACTCAACAGAGGCACAGAATCCAAAGCAAGATCTACAAAGATCTTAAGAACACAAAACCCCAAACCAACATTTATGACAGAGTAATGAAATTCTGAGCTCTCATAAAAAAGTGGTGAGAGAGAGCTCTAAAGATACAACCAGGAAACTGCACAAAGTACAAATTAGGGAAAAAAGCTAAGACAGATGTTTGGGCATCAGAGTGTTTCAGGTTTAATTACATCTTAATTGTAGTATCTGCTTGGAGTCTAATGTGTCAGATCCAGAAATGCAGTGCTGCGTGTAAAAGGGCAGACGGCACTATTCTTTTTAAACTTGAAAATCAGCCAAAAAATCTGGGAAAAATAACTCTTCATGGCTAACAGCAAATCTATACGTACATTAAAATCCAGAGCACTGCTTAAACCCACTTATTCTTCTACTTCTTTATCAACAACCACTTCCAGTGTAAGTGGCATCAAAATTTTCCTTTTAGAAAAAGCTGTACCGACTGAGGAAGCTTAAGATCTCTAAAGCACAGTAGACAAAAATACAATAGCATGGCCTCAAAACAGGATGTAAAGAAACTGGATTCTTACAAAAATCCTAGGTCTTTCTTTAGAGGCTGAGGAAACTGGGTTTCTTATCTGGATGTTTCCCAAAAACACAATTTCCCCTTTGCCCCATTTTGTTTCAGTCCCCAACTTTTGGTCCTTTAACTGCTCAAGTTCTTGAAAATGCCCCCCTACTTATGTAAATAAGTGGTAAAGCGCTGAAAAGACTCATGGGCTAAAAAAAAGGATCTATACATAAACAGTTACAAAGCCTGATTTCTTTTGCATTATTTCTGAAATCAGTGAGAAAAAGCTACAGAAGATAGAGTGGAGAGAACTACGTATTTGTTAAACAGCACAAAAAGAGAGGACATAGGGAAGGAATTATTAGGAAAAAAACTGACAAATTCCACCTAATGTTGCACAGAAATTATGAAAAGTTGCAAGGCTTAGAATGAAAAAACAAAAACAAAACCAACAATTGACCAACTGAACTAGTTTCAGTGAATACACTGACTTTTGAGTATTGGTCAAAAGTTAGTAACTGATCACATTATCCCATAACAACATTGATTCAGGGAGTATACAGTCATCCAGTCCTAGTGGTAAAACATAATAAATTAATTAGCCCACATTAAAATATATACATGCTGCATATAAACTGTTTGATTTCTTCAAACCACAAGAATTATAGCTTTGAGGTGATACAGAGATAAAGAATTGTCTCCAACTTCAACTATAAAATCATTCTTTCACACCCTGACAGTCAATAGAAGCACAGTGCCACATTTACATGGAAAAAAGTTCTCCTGGGAAACTCAGTATTGACCTCACTTGGAACAGAAGGGTAAAAGAATGAGAAGATTGAAGAATGAAGAAAACTAAATGTAACTATGATATTCAAATTCATAAGAAATATATTATAAAAATCAACAAAGAATTCATACATTCTTCTCTTTATAGTAAAACTTTAGAAGGAAGTTTTACCCTTCTAGGCAAGCAGAAAAAAAAATTAATTATGAATGGTTGTTAGAAAACTTTTTAAGCACTCATTTTGTTGCTAAACTTCCTTGGGAGGTAGCAGATCTATAAAGTTATGTTGAGCAAAAAGATCTGAAAAAGTTCTAAAAAAATCATAGTTTATGTTCATATCAAATTTCTGCAGTAAGTTTTCAAATTCAACCACGCAAGATTTGGGGAAAGTGGAAAAGAGGGTAGTTTTGTTTTCACTTTCTATTTACTGTCTGCAAATTCACCTCTTAGAACAGCCTAAAATTTTTAACGCAAACATTTAAGATGATTTCGGTGTCTCAATCAAACTTACCTGACATATTTTTTCCCATATTTCATCACATCCTGCTTTTTCTTGAAAGCTAAGTGCCAAATCATAATTCTCAGCTTCAGACCACACAATCAAGGTATCCTGTAAAGAGAGGAGAAGTATTTTCAGCCAGTGTATTTTAGATTTTACAAGCCTAAATAGTGCTGAGATTCTTAAGATTTAAAACATTTCTGCATAAATCAGAATAAGCAACTTCCAGAATGACACATAAAGTTTTAGTTTGTAATTCATGTGATCATTAAATTGTTAATCTCAAAATGGTGATCTATAACATGCACTTTTACCTCAATGTGTTTTCTGAAAAAATACAGTAACACAATTCAGGGGTTTTTTTTATACTGTTTCAAGTGGACCACACAAAACTGCCATCGGTTGTAGGATCAAAGTTACAATCACTGTCTTGATTTTTTACCAGGCCCCAGAAAACACCGTGCTAATGCACAGAACAGCTGCTTAAAAAGAAGCCCCAAGATGCCTACGAACTTTGAGCAAGAACAGATCCTTGAACACAAACACACACGACTGTGTAAGAGTGAGCTACCTCTGACACTGGAGCACACACACCACTTTTACTCATTCCAAACAACACTTCTGAAAGGAAGTTTCACTCCAGATCTCTAGATTTGTATTAGTTAGTTGAGTGCTTGGCTGTATTTACTACCCAGAAAATTAAGCTCTCATCTACTTATTTGAATAGGCCAAAAGTTTATGAGAGCCCTCATACCACATGCAAAACCAGTACATAGACTGGGAAGCTGATCCTGCAAACAGCAATGCTGCATGCTGGTGTGGTATCTGATGTGGTAGTTTATTGAACAGACAGTTTACCAATAAAATTGTTAGAATTAAAAAAAAAAAAAAACAAACAACAACCAAAACACAAAAGAAAATATAATCTGCATTACTTATATCTTGAATGAAATTTTAAGTCTTCTGTCCTCCTGTAAGAGCTAGCTGAGATACAGCTACATCAAATAGCCACATGAAATCATGTTGTTGCACTTACTGCTAAAACATGTACTTATGCACTCGCACAAAAGAGACACGAAAGTTTCTGCTTACATCTCACTGAGAATCACAAAATAGACTCTTTTGGCTTCATTGCATACAGATTTTCCTTATGGTGATTATTTCTAAAGGAATTAACTCTGAATACTTGCAAAAGCACTGTAAGATGCCGGGCAGTTATGAAGTTGAAAGCTGTTTATCATTCAGGCTTAATCCATTTCAAATCTTCAAATGAGCATTGAAGATGAAGAGAAACTGTACATTTGGGTTTCAACATGCGCTTCCCAGAAAACTCCTGAAACAAAACTAGAAGCTACACAGCACTCTCACCAAGCCCCAACTGAGCAACACAAAATGATCAATTTGCTGTTACCAGAGCAGCTGTACTGCTTCAGAGCACTAATGGGTTTACCTTGCAGATGGCAAATAGTTTACTTTTTCATTGCCAAAGGGTGAGGAAGAAGTGGCACACAGAAGGAAGGGAACTAGGAAGACCGCTTCCAAAATACAAAAGGAAGAAAAAAGTCACAATTAATAGTTCATTCTCTGCAAGACAGCTCACGGTGCAAATGCTCTGGTAAGAACAGGTTCACAGCACCGAGCACTGCTGACACCAAAAGTGCAGGGGAAACAGTTAACAAAAACTTTGAAAGTGAAGGCCCAAAAGGAAAAAAAAAAAAAACAACAACAAATTAAAGACCATTAAAGGGGTAAGAAGAAATCTAAAGCTTCATCAGTCACTAAATATTGATGTATCTTCAGATACAATCATTTCACCATCTCTTAAAAACATGTGCCTTACTGCTGCATGCCTTCTGTGCATCAGGTCTAAAACCTGCATGTGTCATCAGTATTTACAGTGCAGCAATTTTCAAGTCCAATCTCTCATTAGCTTCCCACTGAGTAATGCTTTCTTTTAAGACAAAACCCACTAAACCTTCTGCAGACCCCAGCTGAACTTGCAACTCTCCTAATTACATTTCCATTTCAGTGAAAGTTGTTAGATTTCTAAGCAAACAGTTTCTAAAAGATCAAAATATTTTTTCTTCTCTACAAAGACGTGACTAACAAGTAAGGAAATGACTGAAAGAATGCAAATGAGGGCAGCATTATTTGTATTAGCTGCTGTAATTTGTATAAACAGAACCTGTATGGCGCTGAATAAAATCCAGCTTTGGACCAACAGAAATCTTTTCCCTTTGGGAAGAGGAAGGATGGAGGGAAGGCAGGAAAAGGAACAGTGAATGGGAAGAAGCACAGATAAAGTTGCTTTTGAGGACTATACACATAGATGTAAAAAAGTGTATTTGGCCACAGTACAGCAATATTTTTTTCTTAAACAAGATCTATTATGAAAGTTCAAAGAGTAGTTCTTTGCCTTTACAAGTTGTGATTTGCTTTTAAATTTCTTCTCTGGATTGCAAAACTGCAAGAAATTGAGGAGCAGAACAATAATCTTCAAGTTTGGTTTATTAATACTAGGATACTTGTTTCTATATCCTATCTTGTATGAAAGGGCTTTTACAAGGAGCCAGAGAAAGTGAGGAAAGTATGGCAGTGTTTTATACCATGTACTGTTAAAAGTTTCACCTTTATTTACTTAATCCTAAATAGTTTATCATCATGAAAAGAAGAGCAGTACAATACTTCTACGTGTATTTTAAAGGGAAATGACTGAAAGAAATTCTAGATGTACCCATAAGTAAAAATCCAGAATACAAGTCTACTTTCTGCTTGTTTTATTTAAAGGAATCTTTATGGGAGATCTGCAGTCTCACACCGTAATGTGAATCCACCAACTGTTCTGGATCTATCGGCCTTGGACTATCTACATTGTTTCCAAATGCCAAATACAGTCTTACTACTCCAAAAAGGAACTAACACTTCATAAGCTTTCTTTCTCCATTCCAAGCACAAACAAGAGTGTGCCTAAGCATCCTTATTGATTTATTTTAGCTAGTGGTTAAAGATGTAAGGAGATTGGACTAGGTGATCTTAGTGCCCTTTCCAACCTTAATGATTCTGAGATGACTCCTGCACATTACCCCCCATAAACATACAGTCTGCGATCTTAGATCATTCAGAGAGTTGTTCTGGCTCAGTCTGGTCAAAAATGCATCAATTTCTCTGTATTACATGGGAAATGTTATCTGTAAGGCAGAGGAGTGAGTGGGATGACTGAAGTGAACATCCAGATTTTTGTTTATCGGGTTTGTTATCAAACACAATTTAAATGCGGAACTGCAATATCAAACCCTATCTACATCGTGTTAACTGAGTCATAAAGAAGGACACGTTTTATCACTGAAGCCTTTAATAGCAACTGCTTTCAAGGAATCCCAGTATTCTTACTTCTTGCATTTTTCAAGATGCATTAGAGTACTTGGCGAGATTTCTTTTTTTTTTTTTTTTTTTAAATATGATGATAATTGGTAAACTACTTCTGTAGAGCTCAGTGTGCTGTTCCAAGTATGAAAATCATTTGCTGCCTTGCAAAAATATTTTGACAATAGTGCCAGCTGGATGTCTCATCATTACCTTAGACCACAGAAAATTTGTTGTTGTCCTAAAACAGTTTACAAAAATTTGTCTTCACTTCCACATTGTTCATTGAACAAAAGTAATCTGCAATTTTAAATTTAAAGCAAAAATTCTGAGCATGGCCTCCTTTTAGAAGGCCTACATCCAAGATTCCTATAAAGAGGTACTTCATTTCTACCAAGGGAGATGGATTTTTTTTTTTTGTACTCTTATCTCTATAACCATACAGCTCATACCAAAATTTTTGAAGTACAATTTGGCACTCTTCTGCTGCTTGTTTGATTACTGGCTGCATTAGGTACACATGGAAAAAGCTCTGGCTGGTTAGAGGAACAGGCTGCTGGCTTCCAAGGAGCTGCTACTACACACTGAGCTTTATCTGAGACTCCACCCCTAAAAAGCTCACCTTCAAAACTACTTCTGCAATAGATCAAGCCAGCAAGCAGTGATAAGTGACTTAGATGAACCAGGGTCAATATCTGTACATATCTGTAATATCTGTAAAATGACTATGAAATAACTTCCAAAAGGTTTGTCTTCCTTACTAGAAAGGTGATTAGATGCACAGTATCAGTCTTCAATTCCCCACAGACCATTCACCAGAAGGCACGCTTTCATTAGACATTAAATCAGTTTCATTTAACTATTAGCAGGCTAATTAGCACATACGCTGCATTGCATTCATACTTTCTCTAACGCAAGCCCTGGAATTTCATAAGGGGGAATTTAAGAGTAACTAGTATTTTAGGATTCACTTCTGCATTAAGGCTGATTTAAGATTGCATTCCTAATGAGATAAAGATCAAGAGAACGGTTACTGTTTGACAGTGCCCTCTCACAAGAGCAATACTAGTCTTCTCTGCAGCTCTTTTTTGCTAGTGCTGATTTCTAAAACAAAAGGTGAATTCTTACTCCTCTGCTACCAATCCCTATGAGACTGAGGCTCCAATACTCCACAAGCAGCAGCCCCCAAACTGGATAGTCTTCCCTAACTTATTTCAAGAAGGGTGAATGAATTCCTTTCTACCAGCCCTCACGTGGCTTAGGCCTATGGCCCAGGGCACACTGGGAGTTCAGAGTAAGGCTATTCCTCCCCTCCTGGACTGCCTGACAGCCAGCCTTCCTCACCTGCAAAGCCCTGACATGGTCTACATCTACAGGAGCTCCCCTCAGCACGATAAACCACCTCTCAGAATCTTGCTAGTTGATTACTTGCCATCAGAAATACTGTCCCTTGCCTTCTGCTTATGAAATTAACTACTGGTGCTACGCAGGTTGGTCAAGTTCAGCATACACAGTTATCATGGCAGGTTCCAGCAGAGTCTTCAGGTTGACAAACCCACCTCATTAATGTAATGCAAAGCTAATTCTGAATTAGCTTTTATGTACTTGTTCATGTAGAACCTGGTTATCTGGATGTGCTAATTAGTTATCTCCAAAACTGGAATAACACATCAAGGCCACAGCCAGTCTTCTGGCAAAATGGTTTCTACTAGCCTCTGTGACAGCCTCTAGCAGTCAGACTTGAATTGTTCAGTTTGTCATTTCACAGCTGCCTTTCCACAGATCAATCACATGAATAACATCAGCTCACCAGTTCTGTAACAGAACCTCAACTCAATGGCCTAACAGCCACATCCAGCAGAGAAAGAGTTCACGGGAAAACTTGTCAAGATAAAGGAACATTTGATCATCTACTTAAAACAAATGAACCAACCCACACCAAAACAAAGGACAGTCACACTTGTCTCTCTTCCTCCCATCCCACAAAAACACATACTTTTCCTTACTATCTCAGCTGCAATAGGCACAAGTTTTATTGAAAGTTTCACCGCTGATTCACTTGTTCCTGACAGCAAGTGCAGGGAGTTCATCTTCTCTGAGCCTTCCGCCAGCGCCTCCTTGGTTCTTTTCAAAACATAGCTTTGTTGTTAACAAGCTTGATCTCCATCACTCAAGGATAGATACTGTCAAGCTATTCAGCTAGTAAACAATACTTTGGATGAATTTAAGCTTTGTATTCTTGTGAGGAACTGAAAAGGGGACTGCTAAAGCAGAGGACACAAGACACTGAACTTTGCAGCACAATAGCGAGACTTTACAGACGTAAGCTGGAAGCAACTCAAGTCTTCCTCATTTCAGGCACAGAAAGGGATGCAACACATACTTCATCCCTGGGCTACAGGATGTACATGGATACATCTATGAGTTGAGGATGCAAGTCTTTACTGCTTTATACTGTCAAAGTATATGGAGAAGTGCATTCCTGAGTTAACGCTGACATCAGCTTTCTCCCTACATAAATTCTCCTTTAAGGTTGCACAGGGAGATGTGTAATGCCCTAAAATACAATTGTTCTTTTTACTGAATAAAGATCCCTCTGTTAAGAACAGCACCTCTGTGACTACCATCCCCAAATTACATCATTTTAACACCTTGAAAAAAAAAAAAATGAAAATCAGCAGCATAAATAGACTTCACAAGAGCATTACAATTAAATTATTTTCTAGCATGTATAGATGCATACGTAAAAATGAGTATATATAATTTACAAGTTAACAACAGAACAGTAACACTGAGTATTCTAAACGTGGTCCAGGTACCACATACTGTAATTAGATTCAACTTATTACACAATTTGCTTTTAAGCTGTGTGCTACTTACTCATAATTAAATTCAGTATATTCCATACTTCAGTTATAGTACCTTTGTGACATTTTAAAATGAGAATGTCAATAAAACTTAATATATAGCCCTAAATAAGAACACAAGTCCAAGTGGCTGTACTGATGCTTTTTTTTTTTTTTTTAAATAGAAAAAGGTTGCTGCCTATAAGTATTACCTTAACAAGAAGAACAACAGTCCGTTTTCAGAGCCACAGACATTAGTTTCCCAAGTTTTCTTACTGCCCTGAATTGCATATTAAGCCTCTTGATGGCAGGTAAGTCTGGGAAGACTGGGGACCAGGTTGTGCAAGCTGACATAGCTCAGGACTGTGCTGACTTACAAAAAAGGAGTCTCTGAGCAGGTCTCAAGATTTGCCAAGTATTCTTCTCCAAAGGAGAGGAGTGGGCAGTTACAGCTACCAGCAGTTAGATCAACATTTACATCCACACAGAGACCTGAATAACCCAAGCCACACAGCAAGCATTGTTTCAATCCTAAACAAGATATCTAAAGGAGACAATCTGATCAAATTTGACTTGAAGTTCTGATTTGCAGTGTTTTGTTTCTGTGGTCTCCATGGATGTTTCACATGTGAAGAGACCAGAGGGAGCAAGGCAAACTTGTGCTCAGATCTTCATACTATTATCCTTACAAACAAGGATCTGAGCTGGGGCAGTTACCACAAAACGTGTGCAAACCCTGAGTGCATAGTTCATAATATCTGCAATTAAAGAGACAATCTATTTCATATTGGCAATAGTACTGCAGAATAGGTAGAAGGCTCTTACACTAAAATTGAAGAACTTCGCTGTTCATTACAAAGATATTTACATGATGTTGAAGAACCCAAAACAACTGACATAGCAAGTTCCCCTCAAAACTTATCTGTCACATCTCTCCTTCCAACCACAAATCAGGTTCAGTAACAGACTGTTTCTGCTTAAAAGCTTCAAGTCAGCCTAGATGATAGTCAGAACTCATCCCCATACAAAGTATATCACAGTAAAAACAGTTTCTGCTACATTCCTCTTTGAAAGGGAAGATTTCCCCTCACAAGAAAAATCAAGACAACAGTCTGGTAAGAACATCTCACTGAGAAGTCACCCTACAGTTTCAAGTCTTGAGTTTCTAGCATATTTTCTTGGAATTTTCAGAGAGCAACTGACAACTGCAAGCAAACTTCGAACTCTTCTGTTGCAAATTCCACAAACGGATCTTGTGTGAGCTGGCTTGAAACTTCTGCTGATGTAGAAAGCTGTCTGGTTTTGAAAAGGGGTCTGGAGTACCAAAGTTGATTTTCTTTTGCTTTAGAAAGTTTTGACAGTTCAGAGTTCTGAGCAAGCACAGCTGGAAAGAAGCAGCTCTTCATTTCAGCAGCCAAGTGTCAACCTTAGCTCAAATAGGATCAGGTTTAAATTCTGAACTTGGCTTTTACTGAGGGAAAGAGTAAATGCATCTCACTTGGAAGACAACGTGCTGCAAAGCAGGGTTACTACATGCACTAAGAAAGATTTGGAATTTCTAAGGCTCAGAGTAGAGCTCTAAATTCAACCTAAATTATAGACCACATTGCTTAGAGAATATGAACAACTCACCTGTAAATTTCTGTCCACACAGCATTTGAAAGCTTTAAGAACAGCACTTTTCCAGCAAAGAAAACATACAGTGCTGGTCTAATAGGACAGGTCCACATTTAATTTTTTATTTCTCTAACAGTGTTTTCACAATTGCCAGTGTCAGATCTGTGCAGCGCTCGATGCCGATACACAGCGAGCACAAGCGCACACTGCCGTTGTACTGACAGGCGTGCGTGGTGCTTTGCACTGATCTTACAATTTTGTGCCTACTTTGAGGATGCTTCACGCTTGATCTGACAGAAAGCCTGTTGACACAAAGCTGGCCCCTCAAAGCTCTTTGAACAGATTTGAACCAAATCTGCAAAGCAAGTTTCCATGAGAAAAACCATGTTTCCATGAGCAAAGCAAGTTTCCATGAGATCAGCACTCTATGCCATGGAGCTGCAAGATATTCAACAGCGTTTTATAAGTCCTGAAGCTGGAGTTCCTGTATCACAGAAGCATGACCTCAAGCTAGTGAGAATTACAGCTAAGAGCTAGTTTGCTTAGCATTTTTGCTGGTCTTGTCCTTACTTACTCCCTGCAATTGATTCTCCACACCACACTGTCCTTATCAGTTGTTTAGTACTGACTGTTTATATTGTGCATGGTGAGTTATATCATGGAGCAGATACAGACTAAACTCAAATATTCCCAAGAGAGGACGTTTTTAGCTCAGATTGGTTCTACCCACTCCATTCAGCACGCAAGCCTACAAACAGCTGTAGCCACAGAACTGCTGCAATTGCCTGTCAGCAAAACTGAAGCACATCTATGCTTGTAAGAAAATACTCCTCAGTCTTCAGCTTAAATAGCTTAATACATTTAGTGCACCTGACAGGATTTCAGCAGCCTGAGCTGACCAGACAGGCAACAAAATACAATCTGGTTCAGCATTTTTTAGCCTCTAAGGGTATTTCTCAGCATCCATCTCAGTAAGAACAGCAGACAAAGTGCAAGACCTACAGCCTGCTTCTCCTCACCCATCTCAAGAGTGTTCTTTGGGGGCCTCACAATGTGTAGCTTAAATAATTGAAGTTAGGTGCAGGCTAGAGCTGAGAAGCTGCTTTTATGCATATGGAATGGTTTGAGGGAACAGTAATTCATATCCGTCATTCAAATAAAAGACAAATAAAGGTATACATATAGTTTTAAAGACTTCCAGTCTTCTCTTAAAGAAAAGACATTGAAAGCTGTAGTATCTGAAATATAAAGAAGAAAAAAAGCCAGGTGGTATTAAGTTTCAGACACTAAAATCCTCATGAACCTCAGCAAATTTGTGATTTTCACAGCTATGCTTTGCCTGCTTCACCCACAGAACTGTGTGCAAGTGGGTTAGGTAACTTCACAGAGATGTACAGAAATCACACACGTATCATAAAATGCACAGAAATGCTGGCGACTACTTGTCTCCTACGGCAGCTGCAAGAACATACAACAACAATTGTAATAGATAAAAAACAGACCAGTTCTGAAGTTAAAAAACTGCCTTTAAAAGTGAAGAAAAAACAGTATGTTTACCTGCTGCTTCTGGTACGCAGTATTCGGGTTAATTTTGGACTCCAAAAGAAGAGAGCCTGGAAGAAAAAAGTTCCACTTATTTACATGTGTACTAAAATTTCAATCTCAACACGAGTTTTCTGATCACTCTTTCCTGAGGTGGGTATTAACATCTTCCCTCCCAGCAACATGCAGATTTAATCCACATTCTACATCATTGTTTCATTTTTCTCCTCACTGATATTTTTCACATGATAAAAGACATTCCAGAGTGTCTAGGGATGGGACCTTTAAACTCTGTCTCACTCCAAGTAGATGATTTTTTCCAGTGAAAAGTGTTTAGAGATGATGAACTCAGTTAAAAAAAAAAAAAATCACTGCCACAACTGTGTTCCATGGAGCACCTGTGTTTTTTTCCCACCCAAAATTTGCTCATCGCACAGGATTTGTTGTTCTTAACATTTAGCTAAAACACTACCACCTTGCCAGAATGCACATCAGGAAACTAATACTTACTGCAGGAACTACAGTTACTTGTACCAAAACACCTTAGACACGGTTAACTTGAGAGCAATGGTTTCACAGCAGCTTATGCTGGTTTAAGGCACAGCACAGCACTTCTATTCCCATATCTACGTTTCCTTGCCCCTCCTTTTGCGTCAAGCATCAATGTTAATATGTCACACTTAGCTCTCAGGGCTGATCTTGCTGGCAACTGATCTTGCTGGAAAAAAAACAAACATTAAAACTGCTTTTATGTGTGGGCAGATTGCTTCCCTCACCCACCTTACTGCTCTGCTGCACAAGTGTCAGCACATGAGGGACTCTGACAACCATGACCTCAGCGTAGGCATCGGCAGAGCTTCAATCAACACACATGAAAATGCAGTGACAGGTGAACTTTGTACTGACTGTAACTAAAGCATAAGGCCTCAAGCACTTCTTAGAGGCACTTTTCCATTCACTCACCTGTTTACATTCATTCTTTAAGAAAAAAAACTTTCAACTTCTTCATTCCATAACTATAGCTCTAAAGTAGTTTTGTATTTGTTATTGGAACATTTGCCAATTTTGAAGCACTCTTAAGCAGTCTCCCAAACTTTAAATACAAGAAACAAATGCTCCAACCACCTCAAATGCAGAAGTCTGAGAACTTAAAGGGATGACAAGCAAACAAATTACTTGGATTTGAAAAACAAAGTTGGAACTGAAAATCGTATTTCCAAATTTTCATAGTAGTACCAACTACTGAACAGATCTCAGCTCAATAGGTTTCACTATCTGAAGAGTGCATCCATTTATAAAATCTGCACAAAAATACTCCTAAACTGATGTTTGCTGACCAAGTGTCACCATACTCAATCTTCAAGTTATATTTACAGAGAAATACACTCAGTTCCTGAGGAACTGCTGCTAATTAATGGAAGATGTTAGGCTTGGAGAGGTGAAGGAAGAGAAACAGAAGCACCAGACTGCAGAACTTCCCTCCCTGGAACAGTGGACTATTACAGAGAAAATATCAGAACAGTTTTCTGTCTATATGACAAGGAAGGTTACTATTTCATTAGAAGCTTTAACAAGAATTTTTATATTCATTAACTTACTTCGTAGAGTTGAAACACTCTACGTGGCTGTTTTTCTTTTTTTCCTTTTTCTTTCTTTTTTTTTTTTTTAAAACTTACCTGTGATTGCTGCTGCTTCCTAATTTCTAAGCCTGCTGCTCCCCAAGCAGCAGCCTGCAGCAATGATGCTGGCTTGAGAGCCATGGGCCTGTCTCACACTGCTCTTAAGCAAGAGCTGTTTACAAACTCAGACACAATTCAACAGCAAAATTGAGATAAATGGCCCTCATGGGAAAAACAAAAGACACAATGAAAAAATTTAAACAAAACCCCTATCTCCTCAAAAAAAGAACACATACCACCCTTTTTATTTTATTTTTTTTCCCCTCCAGAGATTTCCATTTTCTAACCCACATCACTTAATCAAGTGAACTGCTTTGGTAAGAGAGCTGAATTTAGCTTTAATCCATTATACGCATGGTACTTAGGCCATAGTTTCAATCTTCAGATTTTGCCTTTGCTTCCTTCTGTTACCACCATCAGCTAAAAGCAGTATTTCCCTTCCATCTTACTTTCAGTTTCAAACTCTCAGCTTCAACTACAATTTTAGAATACTACTCTGTGCTATTAACTTGGTTGACTGTCTTCTAAAGTCTTTTCTGCCTAAAAATAATTAATAGCAGCAAATATGAATGAGAACCTTGCAAGTTACAAGCAATTGATAATTTCAACATCCCATTTTTACTTCTGAAAACATATAAAGAACATGTCTAGACATGAAAACCCTGAAATTATCAGGAAGTCGCATATAACTTGAACTCCATGTTTGACATAATACTATTAAAAAAAAAAAATCTCGACTCAAAGCAGACAGTTCATCTTCCAGGCTAGGAGCAGACACTGGAGAATGGCCTCTTGACTGACTTACCACAAAGCAGCAGTTCTTCCCTTCCACACCTGACACTTGCAGGAAAGACAAATGAAGCCTTATAAGGCTTGACTGGCTTCTCATTCCCATATGATTCAACTTACTCCTCACCACTCAGGACAACAACTAGAAAAATATGAATTCAGCAATAGAAACGTTCTGAAGTGTAAACTGTGCTCTAACCCGTAGGAGCTCTGAGTCCATTCTTCTGGACAAACTGATGCTCCATCTCTGTGATCTGGGCCTCCAAAAGAGTACAACTACAAAAAAAAAGTCAGCGGCTATTCTAGAAGTTGGGTCAGTGAGACTATTTTCCTGCAGTAGTTTTTACAGGATCAGGCCCTTGCCCAGCAGGAGACAATGGCAGGCCTTTGTTACTCGCTCCTGGGAACCAGGCAACAGTAACAGATGCCTCTAACACAAATGTGTTCCTTAGAGGAAGGTTATAAACTTTAACACATCACACCATTCTTTTCTAAATAGCAGTCAAGATGCTTATTCTTTCACTTGTCACAAAAAATTCTGCTCTAGATGGGTATTTTCAAGACTATCCAATCTACTTTATAAAAACACATCAACAAAATTTCACCTCAATTTCCCAATGACTGCATTCGAAGACAGTAAAGACCTGAAAACTCACTAAATACAAACGTTTTCAATAAACCAAAATTATTTAGATCTACTTAATTTCTAAATTACAAACTTGAATGAATTTGCAAAGGCAACTGCAGAAGAGCAGCGCCTGAAAGTAACATCTGAAACCACCACTGATTTGCAGAATTCCGTTTGCCACCATAATGCAATGCAGCCCAGTCAGATGTTTGCTTGGCTTTGTTAGCGTAACAACACCACTCTGTGATGTGAAAGGAACTGGTGCACAGGGAAAGACTTGCTCAGGAGAAGTTACATATAAGTATACAATGGTATTTTAGAAGATACTTAGCATCAGATGTCCCTACCCATCAGATCTAGAACAAGCCTACAGAATTGTTTACATACAGGCACATGGAGGAGACCTTGCTGTTAACAAATACTGCTCCTCTCTCATGAAACTTACTTGGATCCATCTTCAAAAGGAGAAGAGCTAGTGTCACTTATTTCCCTTCATCAGAATAAAAATTGTTTAATGTTTAAAAAAAAGCAACACTTCAGGGTTTTTTTTGTTTATTTGTCAGTTTCTCCCCTGTATGAACCACCTTCACTTTAAAGAAAAGTTGATAACAAGACTCCTAAACATATACTCCAGAAAATGCTGCAGAGAGGAAAGTGCCTGAAAAACATGATTGCTGGACTTCAACTTGGGAACACGAAAGGAATGGTATCCTCTACCCATCTGTTGTTGCTGTTCCAGAACTTGTGAACGCCTCCAGGAAAGGCTTGCTGCATGGGATTCCTGTTAAAAACTGAGCCACCCCAGCAGCTCACTGCTGCACACCAGCCCTACTGGCTTACATACAGCATTAGAACAGGCCCACTAGCAGTAGCAGGCTAGTGAAACAAAAAAAAAAAAAAAAGAAACACCCAGAAAAGGCATAAGACATTCCTTGCTAAGTGTTACCAATTTCCATGTTGCTTTCCTTAAAAAAAAAAAGTGAAATAAAAATAAAATGTAAGCCCTTGAGTCTGTGCAAAAGGAAAACAAGTAGTAGATGGCTGGGCAACACGGCCTCTAACATGGGAGCTCTTCTGGCTCATCAAGAAGTTGGGCTGCAGGACTGGCAAGCATTTCTTAAAAGCTTTCAAATTACCCAAAGTTCCTTGAACAGAAGATCATTTTAAGGGTCGCCTCAGTCATCTGGGCTCAGAACAAGAAGCGATCTGAAACCACGCAGTGAGTATCTAGAAGCACAGAGTCATTTCAAGAACCAGGCAGGTCATGGCAGTCTAAAGGAAAAAATATCAACTGTTTAAAAAAAAAAAAAAAAAGTCCCTCTGTTTCAGCGCGTAATATATCTGCTACATAAGCAGTTTAAAATATTTCTCTACATAAGAGATCTCTATATCAAGAGATCACTCCAAAATCCCTGCAATGACTCCATTAGTGCCTGAGAACGTAACAGACACCTCAGACAGCAACACAAACCACTCATCTGCTCTAAATTCTTTTAAGTCTATGTTAAAAATAGTAACAATAAAAAACACCCCTACAGATAAGAACTGAGTAAGGTTGCAGGCTTTTTATTACTCCAACTCAGCATGCTAGCTTACCTTGGGCACGGTATGACTCCAGCTCCCTTATCTGAGCACCCTGACCCTGCCCTGAAACCTCAACTGTCTGTGAAGCAGCCACGGAGCTGCAGAACCCACAGCTGCACAAGTGGGAGGCTGAAGGATGTTCCAGTCTACATCGGTAGCCACAGGAGCTCTGCTGCTGCTGCTCTGTGCACAACAGAACCAGAGTGGGAATTTCCAACGCAGAGGGGAACCACTGCGAACAGCCCCCACTCAGGAAGCAGAGCCCGCAGCTCGGGTCAGATTGGTGGTTTCCAGTCGGCTTCCTGGAGCACATCAGCAAGGAGAAGGCAATGTGCACAGGATGAATCTCAGCACAAACACTAGGAAAAGCTGGTTTATAAAAGGAGGAAGGAAGAAGTTTCATTGTGGGAAGAGGAGGAGCTGACGAAGAGACAATACGAGAACACAATGAAAATGTGGAGGCAATGATATATAGGTCAGGTTCCTGGTGCTCCCATGCTGCTGCTCACTGGAAGCCAGAGAGCATTATTGACTTGGTTTACTTTAAGGAGGCATGTGAGGGAACACAAAAACTGCACAGTGCCTAAAACATGGGGGTTTGGCATCACCTTCTCCTGAATCATTTGCTCGCATTTAAGAGCGACAGCATTTGCTTTCATTAATCCACAAATAATTTACACCAAAAAAATATTATCAGATTTTGTGAGGTGTTTACCCAAGCAAGTTAGAAAAAGCCCAGCCTATAAATAGAGTGCACACTTACCCAGGCAGCACTGATACTACCGACTAAATTAAGAACTTAAACACTGCACATCATTCCCTACTCTGGAAGCACACGCTGAGAGCAGCCTGGTGTGCGTATCCCGGTAAGCACACTGCTGCGTCCCAGGGGCAACTACCAGGCGTGAGCACCTTGTTTGGATTCAAGCGTCTTAGCTATGCAGCACAACACAATGACTTCATGTTTGCTCTGGGGTCATTCACACCAACTTGTGTTTTCCATCTCACAGGTGGTCATTACAACAAATAAGCTGGTAGCTCCAGCCCAGTTCAGGTCCAAACACACATCCCACTGAAAATCAGTGAAGAAATTTTAGTGTGAATGGGCTATTTCTTCATGAGAAGCTTGTGGACTACAGCCCTTTTGCTTTCTTTTCCAAAAGGAACAAAAATAGAGATACCAGGAAACTGATGAGCATGTAACAGACCCAACAGTTTTTAAACATCACTCACAGAGGCCCTTGAGCACAGCAGCAGTGTGGGCATCAAGGGCTGTATCTACAACAAAATACACAGTAACACCAGGTTAGCTCACAAGTTTAGGGACAATCTTTCTACCTTCCTCCCTCACATTCAAATTAAATGAGGTCTATTTCCACTTTCAGTGTTTTCTCTTACGCTGGAAAGCTAGCCAAAGTAAGAAGGCAGCTTCTTCATTGTAAAATAAATGAATAAAGCCACAGAATCACAGAGTGGCTTAGGTTGGAAGGCACCTTAAGGGTCACCTGTTATCAACCCCCTGAAACAAGTATCAATTTAATTTTTTCGAGTATAATTAAGAAACTACAAAATCCTAAGATTCACGCTTTGTCAGAAGCTCAAACATCAAAATCTTGCTCAGGTTCAAGTTTCTGTTCCCCCACACCAGCTCATGATCTGTTGCTGTTCAGATTACAGTAGTTTGACAGAACTTTCTCAAACAGTGAGAACTAAGGATGCTCAGGTTGCTTTTCATCTTTGTCCCTATAGTGGAAAAAAAAAAAAAAGGGAAGACAAATGGAACCTGTTAACAGTCACAAGCCACAGGTGGATCCACGCGTCCCTAGCTACAGCAGCCATACACTCAGTGAAGCACCAAGGCATGCACTGACAGACGTCATCAGCAACAAGTCCGTGCTAGGTACTGTAAGACAGACGATTTAATATCGACTTGGATCACAGCAGTCCCCCAACCAACAACCAAGACTGGTCCAAACACACCTAGTGCGGATACTACTACTAAACCTGTAGTAAATTTTGTCAGAAAATGTGAGGGAAGTGGACAATGCAGCATATTACATTTATTTATAGGGAGATCTAGAGCTGTGGAAGAACTGGGAAATACTGTGTCATGGGAAAAAAAAAAAAAGCACCATTTTGTCCATTGTCTTTTCTGCTAAAACTGCATGTTGATAACTGTTGATAGCTGCTAGGGTGTCCTGCATAATTCTCACAGGAGAGAGAGCAAGACAGGAAAGAAACAGACAGCAGCCACCCAGTGACCTCCTAAAAAGTGATTCTCATAGACATGATGCAAGACTGAGCACCTCTTCCATGAGGGGATCATTTCCAGAAGCATCTGAGGACAGGTGCACCACAGCCAGCAGGTTTGAGACCAGAGCACATCAGGCACCTGGGGACAGATGTCCGCTCCTGTGCATGGCTTACAACAGGACACAGCGACACTTTGATGCTGTGCATCCAGCACAGACCCAGTGCCCACCATGTCTGCACTGGATCGCAACCTCCTATTTCCTTCATTTGGCCTAAGGAGAATGAACTACACCCGGTGCCTGCATGCTTTCAGGGACCGCGTTTGAATTACACTACAAAACACCGGGGTGAGAAGCACACACAGCTAACCCAGGGCTTTCCCGGGAGCAGAGCCCTCGGAGCTCTGCGCCCACTTACCATCACTCTCCGCCCTGACGAGCAGGGACATGCCCTTCAGCCGCTCCACGTAGCAGGAGGACACATGCCCCGTGCCTCGGTCATCCCACTGCCGGTCCTCGTTCAGCGTGTAAACCTTCACCCTGCGCCGGGTGTCAGTCATCCTGCCGCCG
>WBMW01001268.1:1093016-1111605 GCA_013396635.1 Penelope pileata | reverse complement strand
GCCCCGCGGCCACCGCTCCGCCTGCCGAGCGCCGCGGGAGCGGGGGGCCGGGCCGGGCCCCCTCACCGGAGGGCAGCGGGGAGAGGGCCGCGGCCCCGTACGGGCACGCCGAGGGCGCTCCTACTGCTCCTCAGCGCTCCGACGGATCCTCATTCCCGGCGGCGGAGGGCGGGAGAGGCGCTGCCCCGGGGACGGGCGGGCGCCGCACAAAGGCGCGCGGGGAGAGCGGCCGAGAGGCTCCGCGCGGGCGGGAGAGNGCCCGACTCCGCCGCCATGTTCTTCTTCCTCCTCCTCCTCCTCCTCCCGGTGCAGCTGCTGCGGCTCAGTCCCGGCTCTTCAGTTCGGCTCCGCGCACCCCGCGGCACAGCGTCGCTCCCGGCGGGCAGAGAGGCGCTGGGCCCGGCCCGGCCCGACCGAGGGAGCGAGCGGCGGCGGCGCGGCCCGTGCAGCCTGGCTCCCACCGCCTCTGTCTCCACCTCAGTCACTGCGCGGCCGCCATCTTGGTTTCACCTCTCACTGGAGGCGCGGGGTCTCCCAGCCAGAGGCGGCACGGGCCGCCCGCCAGCATTTAAAGGGACAGCGGCCCCGAGCGGGCAGCGACAGGGGCGAACGCTGCCGCGACGTCCGGTCCGCGCTTGCCCGGTTCCGCGCAGCGCTGGTGGGCCCCGCGCAGCCACACCGGCACCGCCCCCGCGCAGCGCCTCTGCCGGGATCGCTGTGGGACGGCGCGGGCGGGACGCGCGTGGCACGGCGCAGTCGTGGGCGCCGCACGTTGGCACGGGTGGAAGAAGCGCGGCCCCGGGTCCCGCTGCAGAGGGCTCCTAGGGAGCCGCCTCCTCCCCTCACGTGCCGTGATGGTATGGTGACCCCCGTGCTGGAGCTGTGCTGAATGCCTGAGCCAGCCTCCTGAAAAGGCTTTTACTTTCATCATCAGTTTTTCCTTTTTCCCCTGCCCAGCGTGGCTGAGAACCAAGAGTTAAACAGGTTCTGGCTGAGCGGCTGTCAGACCTCCACCACAGGGATAGGCTCCACCGACTGCAATTACAAACAGAAGCTGTTGAGTCTCTGCTCCTGCCAGCACCCGGCAGCATGTCCCACGGGCGGCCCTGCGGGGCTGCGGCAGAACTCGCAGCACCCAAAAACAGGAGTGTGTTTTGGGCCCCACTGAGATACCCTCACATTAGAGTTTATTTCAGAGTATGTATTGGGTATGTCACGTAGACAGGAGCTCACTGCCGTTTAGTTACTGAATTAGAGAGATTTATGTTTGCAAACTGGTTGGTGTTTATCAGTGAGGTATGCTGGGGCCGACTGGAGCCAAGGCCGGGTGAGGAGCGTTCACCCCAGAATTAACTGTGTGCTGCGAGGAGGCCTGTCTTTAGCACTGCCGTCCTCCATCTTTCTTCTCCTTGCCCCCTGAGAAGGATGAGGTGGCTCCAGAATTCACTCCTGATTTCCTGATGTGCAGAGAGGACGTGCTGTATGGCCTTGCTTTCAGGCACCGCTAGTTAAGGCTAGAGACTGGTTGACAGTATGATACCCTCTCTTCAGGGCAGGGGGGGCTTGCAGAGAGATGGTGATTGCCCAGCCCTGTAACTTGCCAACAACCACATGAAGTTTAACAGGAGCAAGTGCAGGATTCTGCACCTGGGAGAGGGCAACCCGGGGTATATGTAGGGACTAGGGCATGAGTGGCTGGAGAGCAGCCCTGTGGAAAGGGATTGGGGGGTTCTGGATGACAGCAAGTGGAACATGAGCCAGCAGTGTGCCCTGGCAGCCAGAAGGGCCAACTCCAGTGCCCTGGGGTGTGTCAGGCCCAGCACTGCCAGCTGGGCGAGGGGAGGGATTGTGCGGCCTCACCTTGAGCTCTGTGTGCAAGCTTGGGTGCTTTCTGATAGTAAAGAAGGACATAAAACTATTAAAAAACATCCAAAGAGGGGCTACAAAGACAATAAAAGGTCTACAGGGCAAGATGTATAAGGAGCAGCTGAGGTCCCTTGGTTTGCTCAGCTTGGAGAAGAGGAGATGAGGGGAGGCCTCACATCTTTCTCACGAGGGGAGCGGAGGAGCAGTGCTGATCTCTGCTCTCTGGTGACAGTGACAGGACCTGAAGGAATGGCATGGAGCTGTGTCAGGGGAGGGTCAGGCTGGGGGTTAGGAAAAGGTTCTTCATCAGAGGGTGGTTGGGCCCTGGAACAGGCTCCCCAGGGCAGCGGTCACAGCCGCAAGCTGTTGGAGTTCAAGAAGTGTTTGGACAACACTCTAAGACATAGGGTTTGAATTTTAGGTGGTGCTTTGTGGAGCCAGGAGTTGGACTCGGTGATCCTGGTGGGTCCCTTCCAACTTTTCCAAACTTCGAGAATATTGTTCAGACACCCACAATGTAGCTGAAGGCAAGTTGTCTTCAGTTCTTCTTGATTCGGTGCTGTTGGCTAACGCAGCAAATGGTTTGGAAACACTCAGCTGTGTGAGAAGGTGGTGTGAAGCACGGCACTTACTGCCGCCACCGCCACAGAGAACCAAGTGCATGGTTGGTGCTGTGCCAGAGCCCCTCTGGGACGCATCTGCAGGTGCATTCCTGTGCCTTCAAATACCACCGATGTCGCTCATAGAAACCTCTGTGGGACTGTAACATTCACTCACAATTTACAAATTGTACCCTCTTGTGGCCATCAGATTAAGCATAGGCTGCTATTTGCTGCAGTTGTGATTGTGTGGGTTTTTGTTTTGGTGAATTGAGAACAAGAAGTGTGATCAGATTTCAATTTGCATAGGGTGCTTTGTGAAGATGTTCTGTTTAGCTTCTTTTAATTGTCCTTGTATTGTTTTCATATCAGTCTGAATAAGGCTTTGTCTAACAATAGCACCCACTTGTCAGGTTTTAAGCAAATTCTTCTTGTATTTGGCAAGGAGTTTCACGTTTTTCAAATGTTTCCACCCTGATGATTCCAGAAGAAAGGCTGGGGATGGAGTGCATCTTCACACTCTCAAAGGCAGTTGCAAAAAAAAAAGACACATGGTTTGTCTTTCTTAGGGTCATGATTTAGAAGGTGAAAGTGTGCCAGGTTCCTTCTCTTCTCCATTTCCAGGGGTTTGAAAGATTGTGAAATATCTTCGGAGATGGTGAGTGATCATTAGCTTAGTGAAAAGGTCAGGCTCCCTTAGTTCAAGGACCTCATGCTGACAAAGACTTCAGCTAGCCAGGAATCGAGTAATACACAAGGAAATGGAGGACTGAACACAGTTTTAAACTTACCGTATCTACAGAAAAGTAAATTTGTGTGAATTGATATACTAAGGAATAAGCATAAGAGGAGTCCAGCAGTGAGGGCTTCTTGCATGGCAGTCAAGACTAAAGAGCAAGATAACCTCTGACAACACCTGCAAGTAATTTTGGGAAGGGAAATTACGTTGCTGTTGTGAGGAACTTCAGATCAGACGTATAACTTGGAGCTACACAGTAAAGCATTACTAGAGCTCCTAAAAATCATAGCTAAATGATTTTCTGACAAAAAATAAATAAAAAAAGTCCTATTAGATAAATTAACACCTTCAGACTTTATTTTGGTAAAGATAAAATAATTATTAGCCTGAAAGAGTATGTGTTACTGTATGTATTACTAGCCTGAGTATGTAGATAACACGCACATGGACACTGGCTGTGTCTTGCTCCAAGGTGTATATTTTGGCTTGTTCCCCCAAAAGCTGCAGAAAATGAATGACTGAGTGAGAAGAAAAAATTTATACAAAAGATTTATCAAAGTAGGGAGAATAAAGATGAAGTTGAGTGATTTAAGTTAGGATATTGTCATCAAGAAAGGGGAGATTCAGCAAAATGTGTTTCTGGTTTTGTGGGGAAGTGAACACAGCTGTTTGAAATAAAAATGTACAAGTAGAAAAGACAACAATCACTGTAAGTGTTGTTACAAAGCATAGAAAAATGGATGAGAACAAGCACGGTTGATAATTTTAGGAACAGCTCTGATTTTCTAAACCTTACCAGTACTGTGGGCCAATATATCTACAACAGTTTTATCCTATAGTTGAAAAAATGTATGATAATATAGCATAAGAAAATAGTCAACTAAGTGCCTTCCTCATCATTATTAATATAGGCACTAAACAACTTTACTTAAACATTTTGAAGTATGTGAGTCCTAAAGAACTTCAATTTGGGAGTCTTAAAGGAGCTTGCATTTGGTCTCTGAGGAAGTATGAAACCATACCGATTGTTAATAAAGCTCTAATTATTGCAGAAATTCTGCAAGTCGTGAAAACGGTCTGTAAGTATTCCACTTGGATAAGTGAGGACAGAGATAATAACAGACTATCTTATCTGACACGAATAAGGCAAACAATAAATGCTGATACAGGATGTAACAAATTAAGAGATGGGAATATAGTAGTAGCAGCTGATGTGTCTTTATGAAGAAAGGACTTGTCAAGTCTGTTTTATTTCTTGTTAAATTACAAAGTTGCTCATGAAGGTAATGGTGCAGGTATAATATTCTTGGATATTTTCCCTGAAAGTTGGCTTTGTAATCTATCAAGAAAACTTACACTGCATGGGACAGATGTGTGGAGACAGGCATAGCTCAAAAGGAATCATCAGTCAGTGGAGATGAGTGTAGATGGCTGTGCAGAAACCAAAAGTAGGACCGATGCTATTTAGGATTTGTAGTAATGATTAGAAATCCAATGCAAAATCTCTTTGACTGAACTCTGTAACACAGAGAGTCTGAAAGAGTTATAAATCCTGCTGAGGACAGAGCGGTCAGAAAGAGACAGGTTTGCCCCCGAAAGAAGCACCTGCCAGTCGTCACTGCATTTTAAAGGAAAACAATGATACTTTGCCTTAAAACTCTGAGTTGTAGATGGTATTAATTCAAGAGCATCTGGATGAGCTTTGGTCAGTTAGGGATGTCTTGGCTGTGCTCTCATGTACACCTTCTAAATGGGACCATTCAGATAGACAAGTACAAGATCACATCTGCAGGTAGAAATACAAAGGCAGCTTTGAAAGAACCTAGGCTGCACAGTGAAAAAGCAATCCAACACACGCTTCTTACATCATGGCCTGTCTGTCAGATCTCATACTTTCCAGGTATAACGTAAGCTAGCAAGCTGTGCAGGAACATAACATCAGGACTAAAAGTAGCTTTAATGCTGCCTTCTATAATTCCGGTGTCATCACCATTAAAAGATTTGGAGAAATTGAAAAGGGGCGGAAAGGAGCAGTCTAAAGGAAAAGAGCAGTAACTTCATTTCTTTGCAGATCCAGGACTAGCTCACTTCAACACCTCAGATTCCTGCAGTGTGCACTGTTTTGCAGCATGCCCTATGAATCACGTCTCAGATGCCGCTGCTCAGTTTTCACATCCCGCCACAGATCCTCTAGAAGCAGTAGTTTTTGTGCCTGAACCACAAATCTGAACCAGTGTATGTCAGCAGTTACAATTCTGTGACTCTCTCTTACATCACGTGCATATGAATCCCCTCAACAGAAATGTCATCTCTTTTCTTTCAACCCCTACTGACATCTTCATTTTCACGGTGCTGGAAAGGCCCTACTCTTGCAAGCAGTTCCTTTTTAAGAATTCTGTGCAACTGCATAGTCATGCAAAGGCCGTATTTGTTTTGAATTCCTGCATGCCTCTCTGGAAATGCTACACTCATCTAAATATGTAGGCCTGATCGTCAAAGGCTGAAGAATTTCAAAGCACTGCTGAAACTGTTCGATGCAGGGGGCACATATGGGTCATTTATTTATATGATAGTGAGAATTCCCCTTTTTCTGAAGATGGAACTGAGACATCTGAATTACGTTAGCTGTCCCCGTGCGGTGCATTTTTCTATTTTTATGTTTATTATTGTGCCCGTTGGCTGGATTTCTAAACCTCATTGGTAAGATGTTATAGCATACTTTCCCCCCCTTTTCTATGGCAGACTTTGTATTCCTAAATTTTTGCTCACATGTACCCCCCTCCTTTTTTTTTTGTACAAGATTTCCCGTACTTTGTCTGCAACTCAGACTACAACAGGCTTCTCTTAGACTCAGCAGTTGGTGGTCTTTTGAGAAAATGATGAATAGAGAGGCAGAAATATGAGATCACAAAATCACAGAATCATAGGGGTTGAAAGGGACCTCAGGAGATCACATGCTGAAGTTCCACATCATAAGCTTGTTCCCAAGGAACTCTGAAAGTCCACCAGAAAAAAAATTAGCTCCATTTTCTTATTGTTTCTACCTAATCACCTGAAAAATTAGTAACTAATGCAATACCTTCTTATTAAAATAACTTCCTCTTTACCTTAGACTCATCCTGGAATGGGAGTGGGAAGTGTTAGAGCTCTTTCCACTTTGTTCAAATAAGAAATACATCGGTGGATTTGAAGCAAAAGGAAGAAAGGGGGAAAGGGGAGGAGAAGGGCATGGTCGGAGCAAGAGCAAGACAGACAGGTGGAGGCAGGCAGATAGACGCTCATGCGTACACGTGCAGGCAGAGTCTCAGTAGCTTGATACTTTAATTACAGTGGTTAGTTGGGATGACTGGACTGGACCTCTGTAAATTTATGCTTGGTTTCCTGGATAAAATCTGGTGGAGCTTACAATATTTCTGCACATAAGTAATAAAATGTCAGAAACCTGAAAAACTGTTCAAGAAAAAAAGGAGGAAATTGAGTGGAGCTTTTTGAAGGAAGCATTTCAGAATTAGCCACTATACTGACAGCAACTCAAATGTTTAAAACATTATGAGTCACTTCAGTGTTTGTGACGATTACGGCCTTAAAATGCAAATAATTCAAGAATGGCACAGAGCAAGAATGATTGTTGTACAAGTTGCAACTAGGTAATGCGACTAGCAGGCAGATCAGGAGCACATCCAGCTGTGAGGAAGATTACTTTACTCATCATCCAGGTCTGCTCTGGCATCTCCCATTTTGCATACGAAACTATCAAGCAGAGGTGAGAACCTGGCACCCAGGCTTTATAATCTGTGGATGAGCTCTGCGGTAACAGGCTGGTATTTAGGGCAGAAGTGCACACTGCCTTCCCATTGCATCTCTTCTCCAGCCAAAAGTGAAGATAATAAGGCAAAATGCAAAAATGGAGCTTTTGCTTTTATTGTCACAACCCAAATTGCTTTGGCGTGCCTCAATAGTCACACAAAAGTTCTGGCTGCACATTCCCAGCCTATTTCCCTGATTTTCCGTACACACGGGCTCCTTTCTGGCTCATGCCAGAGCTAGGATGTGGCAGACACCTGTAACTTCTTGAAAGGCATGACGAATGTCAGCAGGGCTCAGCTGTTCAGTGTCTTCTCCAGTAAAAGAACTGAGGAGCAGTAAGTCCAGCTGGTGAGTGGCACGGAGAAAACAAGCAAAAGGAGGTCTTCATACCTCCTTGGAGAGAGTGATGGAACACTGCTGCGAGGTGACAGGGATGCTGAAGTCAAACATACCAGCTCAATGTGCCAATCTACTATCAGGCTCTTTGCAGAGAGTGTGGGCAACTTCAAATCTGAACTCAGTCTGAGACTTTCTGTGACTAATGGGCAAAGGCATTGCTGGCATGTGGGGATTACCAGCAGATGGATGGGAGGAAGGAGGCTGGGAATGGAGTGCATGCTAGTAAGGTTTGTAGCGGTGCAAAGGGGCTATGGCAGCTTCCACGCCCCAGTATGTGATGGTGGAAGTGTGGTGTGAATGCAGTGATACGTGCTGCAGGGCCCTAAGGCTGCTGTTGTGTAGCTGTATAATGCCAATAGGAGCAGGAGTTCAAATGCACATTTGGACATTGCTACCAAAGACAGCATGGATGTGGGCAGTGTAATTAGAAGTGCACACCATTTCATTAGTCATCTTGTCACTATCAGCTTATCACTATATAGAAACTACTCGATAATTATTAAATATTCAGTCACAATTGTTTAAACTAATTGACATGCAGGATTTATTTATAAGATTTTACAGTTTTAATTGGTGATTGAAGCTGAGAAAATGAGAGAATCTATAAGACTACACCTCAGTCCTATCTCTTTACTACCCTGTGTTTAGTACTGACTAGAAACAGTTAAGGTGAGAAGAGGATTCTTTACATTTTCTGTAATCCTCTGCATAAAACATCTTGTGAACATATACTTTCTGGAGATTTCAAAAGCAGTTTGGGAATGATAACTAAGTTCTAATGGAAAAACTACATACACTAAAACCTCAGAAGATTAGTAATGTATCATTAACAGTTCAGGAACTAGTTCTGAAATAACATAAAACACCCATAAGAGGTTCAGTATACATGCAGGGAAAGAAAGAATTTATCTTTTGGGTATCTTCCTGTCCTTCATTTTAAAGCACTGCTCCTCCACATAGGCAGAAGTAGCAGCTGCAGTATTTGAAGTTTGTAATGGTGATATTTTGTTGCTCCTCCTGCATCTGTATTTCTTTGTTCTATATGTTTCCACTAGAAAGCTCTCTCAGAAATACTGCAAAGATAATGATCCCTATTGTTAAAGATGCTAATATGTTAATAAAAGTTGCAGATTGTCCCCAGATGAATGGAGCATCAACATAAATCTGAAACAGAAAACATTTGAAATATCTGTTATTACTAAAATTCTATATCAAAGTTTCAAAATTTGAATTTATTATTTCTAATACAGAATTAAGTTGTTCTCAGCACAGAAGTAGAACAGCATGGTCATTTTCTCTTGGAAACAGATGACTTGGGAGCTCAGCAGAAATTTTGTGTTTCAGAACAAAATAACTAGGTTGCAAGCTGGAAGCTGAATGGTCATCAAAGAAAAGCGATTTCAGTGGTGGAATATCAAGGAAGATATTTTTACATAGTAGGTATCAATTGTGTTATGGCAACATGGTATTTTGGAAATAAAAATCTGAGCTAGAATTAGACACATCTGTGTTTTCTTTGACTAAAGGTATTTTGGGCCACAGGCTGTATCTATGTCCATTTTTTGTAAAACGGAATCGTGAAGCCCCAAATTGCGATTTGCATCCTTGTGTTATAATTTTCCAACCGAAAAACAAAGATAATGATAACGACCTTTTTAAAAGCATTTTGTGACTGTGTTCCGACTATAAACAATATTTTAACGAATACTCTGTGTTGATGAAGATTCTTAGCAGGCAAATCTCATGGGGTTACAAGGGTCACAGGCCAAACACGGGAAACTCTTCTGCAGGCAGACAGAGGGCTGAGCGGGAGTTACCGTGCAACCCCGGGGCTGATTGTCTCCCATCAGAGATGCATGCAGGGCCCAGGTAGAACAGTGTCAAGAACAATGATGGGCCTTCAGAACATGACAGGAGCTGCAGGAGTTCCAGATCTCTGTATAACTAGCAGCTGCAGACTAAATGGACTTTGAATTTGACCAAAATGGCTTCAGCTTCCTGTGTTTAGAAAGTTATAATGCAATATTCAAGGGAAAATGGTTCTGCAAATGGCCAAATATGCAGTCCCAATGCTGTCCCACAGAAGAGTTCAAGTTGGACTTGCATAAATAAAATTTTTGTTGTAAGTCATTTCTCTTCATAAGAAATGTTATGATTCTTATTTTTAAATAAAACTCAAATATAGTGATACAGTGACACTGTAAGTGACATAAATTACAGTCTGTTTCCAGGTACCTGAAATTCATCAGACAACTGACATTGGGAAAGATCAGGAATAGTTGATACTTTGAAATGGAAGAGCTCAAATCCCTGTGAAAAGACATCATTGTCATTGATGGATTCATTATTTTGCAGGGAAAAAACAACAACAAAAAAAACAAAAACAAAAAAAACCCACACATTTAAACAAAATGTAGGCTTTCCTGAACAGAAACATTTGACACCACTTTAAGTCATTTCCGTAAGAATTGCTGCATTTTGAATATAAAACCAAGAAACAGGTAAAGCTAGAAAGGAATATACCTATACTGCTTTTAAAAGCAATCAAGCAGGATTTCAGTAAGGACATTCAGCTGACTAACAGTTTTGTCTAGTGGTGGCTTTTTGCGTTCCGGCGCTCCCGAAAGGTCTGGCAATGGCTATTAAGCAGACCAGAAGTTGGGTCACAGCTTTCTTTACATATTTTGTTTCTTTTTGATTGGTAAGAAAAGTTTACTTCTGAGTCAGATTGAAATAAAAGAGCAATTTTCCAGTTTGGGCAGCAGGTCTGCGTTCTGTGTCAGGAGATACAGTTTCATCATCACAGCCCACCTCTGAGCAGCTGATGTGGGCCAGACAACCGTTCCCAGAGGGCGATGTAGGAGGAGAAGCCAGCTTCCCTAGAGGCATTTGTGGGGCTTGAAATCAATTAATATTGTTCAAAATATACAAATAAGGTATGCTTATTCTTCTAAAATCTAAATGGCAATCATAATCACACAGATTAATAGTGATATTTCTAAGGCAAAACGTTTAGATGACAGCGCATAGAAGAAATGGTTGAGTTGAAAAAGACAAGATTTTTAACAAGATGGCTAAAACAACTTATTCCAAAAGGCTGATATACAAAATACTTATCAAAAGTTTCCTTCATGGGCTCTGAGACGGCTACTTTTAAAGGTTACATGATCCACAAAATATAAACTCTCAATTTACTCCATCTAGATATGGGCACAAAATATAAATGTGTGGTTCGTATTGCATCTGCCTCAAAGGCAAATTGCGTTTAGATCTGGAAGTGTGGCTTATACCCATTTCTGTTCATAATAATTATTTCAATTTGAAATGATATAACTTACATGTATGCTTAAGAACATTGATTCTGGATTATATACTGTAGTCTGGAGCATTTTTGTTAAATAGAATCTTATATTTGTAATGCCTGATGTTTCATTGATGCCTGTAAAATTGCAAAAAGAAAATCACTTAAAGAAAATATTTTTTTTCTTGCCTATTAGACTTTTGGTGTTTTTTGATTTTTATTAGCCTCTATAGGTGTTTGAGGTTCACTGATTTCGATACATTCTCTAGTATTTCAAATATATTTTACCACAGCCAGTTTAGAACCTATGTATGAGGCCAACAGCCCTGCCTGCTGCAAACAGGCAATTGTTGGGATCCCATGAAACTAGAGACACTGCCACCCTAGAACCCTGAACACCTAAAGATCTCACAGTGCTTTGTAGGCTTGAAAGAATTCTAGGGCAACCAAAGATAAAGGAAAACAAGATTAATTCTGGTCAGTAAAGCTGCAGACTTGATTTCTTCCTGTTTTCCTCTGTGCCTTTCACTTCTTACAATCCCAAGGACTTGGGATGCTTTCCTATTATCTTTTATATGTCACATGAATGAACACTAAATCCCTGCCCTGATCACCATGGATCCAATCATGGTCATCTCCCTCCTCCACTTAATGCAACCTCCCCTTTTCTAACTTCACTGCATTTGTCCTGATTCCCTTCAGCACAGCCAAATTGGGTTGAGTTCTCACCTGCCACTCTGCTCGTACCCACCACTTGTCTGAATTCTCTGCTTTGCCGTGTCCCCTCCTCTAGGACTAAACTACACCTGCAAGGTCCTACACAACTTGGTTCCCTCCTCAAGCCAAATGCTTTCTCACTGTTTCTGCTATTCTCCTTTGTGTGTCATCAATCAGCATGTGCCAGACTATGGTTTATCCCGAGAGTTTATTCCTTTTCTTCACATTGAAAACACTGTTTTGAGTTTTCCCAGCGAGTGACTTTTTTTGGGATTCCTGCACACAATTGTGTCATTTAGTTTAGTCTTGCCTCTTAGTAGGCGTGAAGGGGAAGGGGCAAAGATTCCTTATAATATTGCAAAATAACTATATAGAGAATCTGCTATAGCCACAAACAGGAGTGAAAGTAGTGAACGGAATCATGCCATTCACACTGACCATATTTGCATGTACGTTCTGTGTCTTCCATCTGCTGATCAGTGCAGCCTACCATGTATATATATACATATGTATGTGTAGGTCTATATACATACATATGTAGGTAGATGTTTATATACATGTTCATATAGATGTGTGCATACATCTATTGGGAACGCATGCTAAGTCTTGCCACTGGCTGGGTGTGGGGACAGAGCCACGGAAGCTTTACCTCATTGTACCATCAGGCTGAGCACCTCCTGGCAGCTTCTTGGTATGCTATTGAACTATATCCCCCGAAGTAACTAAATAATTTGACTATTTATTTACTATTTGATTTAGTACATTAATTATTTTAGAAACATTAATTATCACTATTGCGGGTTTTTTTCATGACATTCCTGTTTCTAATGCTGCAGTTATTCTACACTGAGATTACAGCAGCATCCCGTCCACTCACGACTAGGAATCCTTGAACCTGGCACAAAGCAAATGCGTATGAGATGACGGTCCTCACCACGAACAGCTGCAGGAGATTCTAAGATCATGATTCCTGATTTCACTGAAATCACAGGGTTTTGCCATGGACTCAGAGGTGTCAGAATTGTTCTATAATATCAAATTTGTAATATCCTTACCTTTGACTTGCCACCCTGTCCTATTATTGACTTCAGTAATTGTGACAAAATAGGGAGACGTCAGATTGGTAAGAAGCTTGAAATGCTGAAGTGTGAAAGTGGTTGGAAACCCTATAACCGGATGCTTCATTCTTGGAACCTGAAATTTAATATATATATATATTGTTATTTGGATAGATTTAAAGGAAAATCTTACCTGGTTATTTCAGACATTCATTAAGCTTTTCAAGTCTTGTAAGTGATGGTTTGGAACGTCTCCTTTACAGTCCAATTCAAACACATTTTTTCTTGTGCAGTTCTTACTCAGATACTAGTTGGTTGTCTGGTTAAGTACTGATATTTAAAAGACAATCATTTTGGCTTTATTTCTTACCTTTTCTATACAGTCTGAGAAAGCTGCAAGTGAAGACATTTTCTCAGCCAGGGTACAGTTGCATTCAGCTCGAGATGACTTGTTAGCACACTTTTTATAAAGTCTAAGAATCTGTGGAAAAGCCATGATAACTGATTCTAGCTCTGTTTCTTCACTGAATTCTGAATACAAGACTTTACAGAAGAAGCTATGAGTAAATCATTGACACTATCGCTACATGGTATAGGGGAATTCAAAATAATGATATTTGGTATAAGTTAGACAGCAGGCCAAAACCTAGCATTTCTATCCCACAGTAAATTGCAAGATTCTGGAATTTTATTTCATTTTCGATGTTAAAAAAAAAAGATTTTCAGGCTTAGAAAATGCTTTTGTTAAAATTTAGATTTCATTTGCTCTTTATTGCTTCCACTACTATTTCTACATCACAAAATTCTGACCTTTTAAAGTTTCAGTAATTTTCTGTGAAAGTACTGACAGCATTCTTTGCTTTGACAAGAAATTATTTTCCAGTGGAAAACTGTTCTACTAGAAAAGAAAAATTAGCTGTATTTGAAATTCCTAAAAGACTCTACGGAAATCAAAAAGACTAGCACTGGAGAGGTCCAGCTTCATTGCCCACACCAAGATACCATCACAATCCAGGGAAAAGAAACAAAGGGAAGGGGAAAAGAAAGCCTTTATTGCCAATTTCCTATGTTTCATTTCTGGTGAAAATAACTTGTATGAGCCTTTCCTTTCCACAGCGTGGAAACAGGAATAAAGGCAGTTTTGCACTAAGGCCAAGTGCATAAGCAGTGAGTCCAGAGCCAAATGGCACTAAGGGAGCTCTTTGGGGAGGATGATTCTCGGGGAAGCTCCTCTGCTGCTCCCGTGAGTTTCTGGCCTAAGCAACTTCTTTTTGCACGTAGGCCTAAAGCCAGCCCTGCGTGAATGATCCAGGTCCTCACCTGTGAACTCCTTTAGTCAGATCCAGCTGATTTCATAGTCTAAATTCCCAATTCTTTAGACTCAGAATATGGTGAAATATATTTGAAAATTCTTGATTAAAAAAAATATTTTTTCCCATATGTCTTACAATTTCATAATGATCACAGCTGGTACACTATCTGAGCTGTTTTAACAACAGTGTTTTGGGAGGGAAAGAGCTAGGTGTATTCTCTCTTGCCTTTCTATTTTAACTCATGACATCTTATCAGTACTTCTGGCAGTGGTGATAAGAATAGATTTGCAGTGGAAACTCTGACACAGGTGCTTTCCTCATTATTGACTATGATTTAAATGTTTACACTGAAGTTACCTGATTTTGTATTTCAATTCCTGATCTGTCTCACTGCCCATATCTCTGTTAATGTAATGTTCAGATTTTTACATCAGCCCATCCTTCAGAGCCTGATATAAAAATATGTATCCTGTAATGGTGTGTAACCAGAAGGTCTTAATTGAAAGAAAATAGGCTATGGTAGACATGCCATTGAACTGTCTTGTCTGTACAGTCTGCTTTTCAGAATACTGATTATTAAAGTAAGTTTAGAAAAACAAAGACAAATATGTATGAAATAAATTATGGTAATACAGTTCATTTTAAACTATGTTCAGTAACCATGATTTGATTAGAGAAGACTTACTTTTAAATCCTTAGGATTTCTCATTCTTAGTTTGCTGGGATCTGCATTATAAACATTTTCACTGAATAAACCATCTCCTCTTCCTTCAGATGGAGGTCTGTAGTTTGCCTGCATACATACACACCATAAAATATGATAAGAGAGATATAGATTAAGTACATATTTATTGTGCAGAAAGGATTATAAAAAGTTATTCTTAACGTCAGGATAATACAACAGAAGAAATACTATGTATTCAGAAAACAAAGCATACAAAACAAAACAATTTGTTCATCTATATTAAGTATTTCAGTTCCCATTCCCAGGGGGTCCTTCTGAGAAAATGAATTCTCTTTTCTTTTTTCACCTCAGCAGTGATAACTGAGCCAACGAGTAGTAAAACTCATGCAGATTATGTGATTTAATATTTGGCCATGAATTCTTGTCTGGATCCTTTACTCTCAGGATTTTCTGATGATCGCTCCCTATGACTCTGCTCAGACACCATGATCAAAAGACGTCAGCTGCTTTCAGTCCGCTGTGATAGAAACCTAGAGATCTTTAGCGTGCATGTGACTTTAACAGGCTTGTGTTAAGGTTTGCACAGAGATAAACAGAGCATATCTCTTATTTAGGCGAAAAAAGTCAGAAATATGAGTTTAGTATCAGACACAAGTTCTGTTATTCATTTGCATTTTAAACACAGGACATTATGCAGTTTTTTAATAGTTAAACTCGAGTCTATGCATTTCACATAATGAAACAAAAACTCATTAGCAAATGAAATCTTCAGTCTTTTAAACGGGAGGTGTTTATAGACTGGCACTTAAGCGGTACTTTTGTAATAGTAGTGCAGCGAACAGCATCATAATTAGGAACTGTGCTGATTCATGCTTCCAGCTATCTCAGTTTGGCTCTTTCATAGAAGAGTAACTTAGGATCCTAAGGGTAATACATTTTTTTAGTGCATAAAAATAAAAGCCCTGGAAGATCATGCTGTTGCATGGAAAGTAGTAGTTTAATTTATTCAATCTAAGTAACACGGGCCATATTTTAACATATGTTAATAATATACTCATTTTATGCACTTTTTCAATCTAATGATTGATTTTTTGTGTCAGTTTATTTCTTCGCAGTGCATTCTCACTATATGAACCAGCAGACTGTTGTTAACAGCTTCATCAGATAAATGTGCAACGATCCTGGTTATTTTGCAAAAATGAATGTACGAGGTACAAAGTGTTTCCCTTTCTATACCAATTCTTAGGCACCACCTAAAGGCTGCTTAGCTTTCTTACCGGCAATTTTTTTAGGCCAATAAAATCATATTCATCATCTACATCTTCTGATATCCAGTATTCCTCAGTCTTCGGAATTGGAGAAACGTAATGAATCGATTTCCCACATACACTGCCACTCTTCATTGTTATGATATATGCTGCATTATCACAAACACATGATGCCTGTGGGATAATCACTGCTATTGTAGATTTACCCTAAAGGTAAATATTGGGAAAATAAATTAGGACTCCCAGAATTAGCCGTATGAATGAATGCACCAAATATGTTTGCCCTGGCAGATGTGTCTGCACTGCAGAGTTTACTGCTCTTGCCTACTTACCTAGTGAAAGGAGAAAAAAGTGCTGGTTTTAATTTGAATACCTTGGAACTGCTCATTTCAAAACTGGCTTTCTCTCTTTGTAATGCTCCTACAGTAATGATCAGGAGACCATTTAATTGATCCCTCTTTTCGTTAGGCATGGACTCGTAAAAGAATGTGCTTAGTGAGGCATCTGAAGAATGTGAAGTTCTACTTTTAATCTAACAAAGCCTGGTTTTGCTGGTTTTCAGTATATATGGCAATGCCGTACATTTACCAGAGTACTTGAAGGGAGCAGCTGGATAATATGAACTGGTAAAACTGATCAACACAAGTGATGTGGACAACTATGGTACAAACAGATCACTGCTACACATAATTGGTACTGATGTTATTTAAGGACCTGTGTATTTTTAGCTGCTGGCAATGCTCTCACAGTAGAGAGGGGTGGTAGATAAAAATGGAAAGAATACTTTGAAAAGGGTGTTATTTTTACACTGAACTTCTCATATTGCTCAACTGATGTTGCCTCAGCATGACACTGAACACACTCAAAGAAAAAGTGCCCATCAAAAGACTGTAAGAACTGTTCAGACCAACCATCTGTTTCAGCCTTCTGCATGGTGACCAGTTGCGACTGTTCAGAGAAAGAGTATAAGAAACAGGATGGTAAAAAATGGCCCGGACAATCAGTTGTAAAAGCATTTTAGATCATTTTTGAGCATTTTAGGGGGAAGTTCTTCACTGAGAGAGTGGTGAGGTGCTGGCACAGGCTGCCCAGAGAGGCTGTGGATGCCCTGTCCCTGGAGATGTTCAAGGCCAGGTTGGATGGGGTCCTGGGAAACCTGGTCTAGTACCAGATCTGGAGGTTGGTGGCCTTGCCTGTGGCAGGGGGGTTGGAACTTGATGATCCTTGGAGTCCCTTCCAACCCAGGCCATTCTATGATTCTATAATCACTGAATACAGTAGCAACCAATGGACATTTCCCCCATGTATTTGTCTAATTCCTTTTTAAACCTGTCCATACTTCTGGTTTCCAAAGCTTTCTCCAGCAATGAGTTCAGCAGTTCAATTAAGCAACATGCAAAAAAAAGTGTTTTCTTAGTTTGCTTCAAATTACTACATAGCTTTTGTACTTCTGAGAAACGAGTCATCATCTTCAAACTACTAACTTCATGCTATATCCACCTTTGATCGTATCTTCTGAAAGAAGGCATGTCCTATTCAATTTCTCTTGGATGGAACCTATAACTTGGTTTTAATCACTACTACTCACCTTCTCTGTGTTTTCTCTAGTGCTACTATGTTCGTCTTTGAAATGAATGACCAGAAGTGCATGTATTTGAGATTTAAGCTTTGTACAATAGCATCACAACATTTTCCTGGTTTGTTCTCTATTCATAAGGAAATAATTGGAGTATTTAGTTTGTATTATCAGTTTGTATTATTTAGTTTTTATTACAGTATTTAGTAATATTTAGTTTAACCAAATAGCTCCCAAATCCCTGTTGTGATTATGTGAATCATTTACATAATGATTATGATCATTCTGTAAAGGAATGTTTTGTTGGAATATATAAATACTCTGTCCAAGGACTGAGAAAAGGTGGTCAGGAAATTTCAGTAAAATTATACATAATTATTTTTTCTAATATGTACATCAGTAGTTTCTTTTTCAGATTCAGTCTAAACATGATCTTCCTGTTAACCAAAACTATTCAGAATTAAAGAATGCTCTACTGTGGAAGCACAGTTATTGCTGAGAATGACTTGTCTTTCCTTACTGGCTTGTAAACTTTGCTGGAAACAGAGAAATTCAGTTTATAAGTGTCATATTCATCCCAGTCCTCTGTTGCATCCACTCTCAGTAGTGATGGATTGCCAACAACGAGGCTTAATAATCGCATTTGAAACATTGGATAGGCTGTGAAATTAAAAAAAAAATGTAAAGATATGTAGTCAGTAGTCTATTCTCTACAGTATAGAAAATCACAAGGAAAGAAAAAGAAGTTAAATACAAGCTCTAGAGCTCACTTCCACTCACAGCTATGCAAATGGAATATGGAAAATTTCTTGATTGTAACTCTATACATTCCTTCCCACTGCTAATAATTGTTTCTTTGCCAGACTAACTGGTCTTTTATTGTACTGTAGCCAAGGATAATGAAAGTAGCTGTGGAAGACACACTTCTTTTTTTGTCTCTAGTCTTTCCATCATGACTTACTTCAAACTTCAACAATGCTGATTTAAAGTGCTTCTTTCTCCCTTTCACTGTGTTGAGCTTTCCAGTCCTTGAGTTTAATTCTTTCCTATAAGCCAGCTCCTTCCTATCTCCAGTACTCCACAAAGTCATATATTAGTTAGACTTAATTGTAAACTTCTGCCCTAGCAACATCTTTACACATAGCAATGTGAATCTGGGATACTGATTCTTACACATCACGTTTTCCATGCTGATAGTGGGGTTTAGAATATAAACTGTCATCTTGAGCTCCAATTAGCTTTTTTTTTTTTTTTTTTTTTT
>WBMW01001268.1:1067502-1092591 GCA_013396635.1 Penelope pileata | reverse complement strand
AAAAAAAAAAAAGTAGCAGCTACTTCAGTTCCCCTAAACCAACTGCTGCTAGACATGTTGTCTAGCAGAGTCAACCAATTAGAGCACTCACCTATAAAGTACTAGGTTGTACATACAGCTTCTTCCACAGCCTCAGTCCAAACTGTTTTCTCAAGAATGTATCCTGACTAATAGTTTATAAAGATAAGAGGGGAAGTATGTTGCTGTCTCCATCTTTTCCTACTGCTGAAATACTTGCTGTATAGCCAAGTACATGGGACTTAATGAAGCCAGAAATAGAGCATGCATGGGGGAGCATAATGATTTAACCTGAGAGCTAGCACTGCACATAGAAGAGAGTCCTAAGTTCCTGGCTGATGGCTAGAACTGGTTTTGATTTCTTACTCTAGTGACTAGAGTAGTCAACATGGATTCACCAAAGGGAATTCACCAATCTGGCAACCTGCTATGGTGTCATCACTGGCTGAGCAGATGAGAGAAGAGCAGCGGATGAGAGGATGTTGTGTACCTTGATTTCAGCAAGGCTTTTAACACTGTCTTCCATGACATCCTCATAGATAAGGTTAGGAAGCATGGGATAGAAGAGTGGATGGTGAGGTGGGTTGAGAACTGGCTGACTGTCAGAGCTCAGAGGGATCTGATCAGCAGCACAGAGTCCAGTTGGAGGCCTGTAGCCAGCAATGTTCCCCGGGGGTCTGTACAGGATCTGGTCTTGTTCAACATCTTCATCAATTACCTGGATGAAAGGATAGAATGCACCCTCAGCAAGTTTGCTAGTGATAAGAAGCTGGGAGGAGTGGCTGACATGTCAGAAGTATGTGCTGCCATTGCGAGACCTGGGCAGGCTGGAGAGGTGGGCAGAGAGGAACCTGATGAGGTTCAACACCTGGGGATGAATAACCACATGTATCGGTACAGATTAGGAGCTGACCTGCTTGAAAGGAGCTCTACAGATAAAGACCTGGGGGTCCTGGTGGACAATCGGTTGGCCATGAGCCAACAGTGTGCCCTGGTGGCCAAGAAGACCAGTGGTATCCTGGTGTGCATTAAGAGTGTGGCCAGCAGGTCGAGGGAAGTGATCCTACCCGTTTGTTCTGCCCTAGTGAGGTCACATCTGGAGCACTGGGTCCACTTCTGGGCTCCTCAGTTCAAGAAAAACAGGGAACTTCTAGAGAGAGTCCAGCGGAGGGCCATGAAGATGATCAGGAGCCTGGAGCATCTATCTCCCTTATGAGGAGAGGCTGAGAGATCTGAGTCTGTTCAGCCTAGAGAAGAGAAGACTGAGGGAGGATCTTATCAATGTTTATAAATATCTAAAGGGCGGGAGTCAAGTGGATGGGGCCAGGCTCTTTTCAGTGATGCTCAGTGACAGAACAAAGGACAATGGGTGTAAACTGGAACACAGGAAATTCCATCTGAACATAAGGAAAAACTTCTTAGCTGTGAGGGTGATAGAGCACTGGAACAGGCTGCCCAGAGAGGTTGTGGAATCTCCTCTGGAGATATCCAAAACCTGTCTGGATGCTTTCCTGTGTAACCTACTGTAGGGAACCTGCCTTAGCAGGGAAGTTGGACTAGATGGACCAAAGGTCCCTTCCAACCCCTGTGATTCTGTGCCTAATAACAATTTTCTTAAGATCAGAGACTAGAGCTCAGCTACTAAGCTACAAAGTCATTGTGCAGTGAGTGAGAACCCAGAAAGGACGGTTTATACACAGAAGATGGAGTCATCTGGTAGCAATGGGAAGGAACAATTCAGGCCATGGCAATCAGAGCAAGATCCTCAATACCCATGCAGTGTATACAAGCTTAAGTAGCAGCAGCAAAGTTGCGTATTTTCCCATTAAGAGGAAGAAAGGTCAGACAGGTACCACTGAAACTAATAACTGAACTCAAAACTAATAAACTGCTTGTTAAGACTTTAGCATTCCTAGAAGGGTATGCATACTTCTTCCATCAAAGAATTTCCTTATGGAAACATTCCCAGCACCATCAGCTATAAATCCTGGTAACACTCTGATACTAGCTGGGTGCTTGCTCAGCCTAGGATAAAGTACTGCACTGTCAAGAACATTGCCCATCCCCTGAACTCCCTTCCACCTCCCCAGATAGGCAAGCGTAGCTCAGGTCACGTCAGAGGCACAGGAATGGACGTGGCCTCCTCTCCACAGCTGAGAGTTGGGATTTTCAAATGTGCCTTGTGAGTTTAGGAGCATAAATCTTTCTAATATTCCAAAGGGAACTGCATTCATAAATGCTGTAAACTTTTGAAAATGTCTTTGAAGTGTTTTGCCCTTCTGAATTGGAATGTTAAAATCTTATCTAGAGGCTGTTTTTGTTAGTGATTTGAAGAGCACTAATGACACTACCATATGTTTATATTTTCAGTGAATGGCTAGGCAGGGTAAACTTCAGCTAGTCAACATCAGCTTCTGCAGAATTACCCTTCCAAGTCTTGGTCATATGTATACCCCAATTAAATCAAGGGAAAGGTGCCCACCAAGTTAACTTTGAGACACTGAATCAAAATTACAGATGAACCTACAGACTTTACATTTATAGCTGGTTTAACACTTCAAATTAGCTCAGAAGCAAAGTGCTTTTATTTCTCAGTAGAGAGAGAGAATCTGCTAAGATTCACTCTTGGCTGAATACATGCATTTAGAATACTTTTTCTGTGAAACAGGGTTTGAAAATAAGGAGGAAATATTTTAGTGGACATACCTAAAGTTTGTGTTTGCTTAGATTACTGAGCTGTGCAAAGTCACAAAACCTAGCTAACAGCCAATTCAGGTATCATATACAAACTACATGCTTAAAAAAACGCCAAACGCTAAGTCTCTTACCTGTGTATCGAGGGATTACACTGAATCTGAAATTGTAGGTTCCATTCAGATCCAAGTATATAATACTATTCTTTGCTATACCAGTATGGTCTTGCAACAAATATTTGCATTGTGATATCGTCAGGTTCCATTTTTTCCCATTTGTAGTACCAAAATCATGCATGAACCATTGCCTGGGTGCAAATCCCTTGTTGAAAGGCACCTTGTCAGGCATGGTAGGCTCTGCTATAGCAGTCTCACTATTCAGAATTCTTGTGATCAGGAAGCTACTGCTTCCTGGGATCACCACTGTCTTTTCAACGTCAGTGCTTCTAAATCCATTTTTACCTAATGAAAGCAAAGCATGTAGTTTACTTGTTAATCTTTAACATTGTGTATTTCTACTAATTCTTTATCTAAGTCCTTATCCCCAATGTTTGAAAGCCCACAAAGTATCATAATCTGTCTTATAGCTTCAATTTTAAATGTTCATAAACAGACCTTTGGAGTAAAGTTCCACACTGATTAACAAATACATGTTAGTTACAGCAATCTCATCATTAGAAGTAGAATCTGTGACATGATCAGCACTTTATTTTAACTTGAAAATTACTGAATAATTCATTGAAAAGTATTAATGAAAATTAATAATAGCAATATTAATAGTAAATTAAAAGTATTAATGAAAATTAATAATTGGTGCTTTCACTCAAAGCTCCAATCCAATACTATTACTATAGCTGGAGATGGGATAAAAGTAGAAGCTCTTTCGCTAACCATGATTTTATTTTCTTTTATGTCTATCTTTCTGACCAACACATAGGCAAGAAATGAGACAGAAAGGTCTTTTTGCATAGTAACTTCAACTTCTGTTTTGTACATTGCAGAAGAAGTCAAGTTGGGTCTCTGAATTTTTGTTTCAATTTTGATTTTGACAGCTATGCTAAAAACTAGGTTGATTCTAGGTATAGAATCAAGCTTGCTATTAAGAAAAGCATGCAGAATTCACCTTACAAATACTTGTAACAAAATCACTAAAGGCGATTGAAATGCAGACTTGGAACTGGAGTGGGTTTTGCTTCCCTAGCATCCAAAAGTGACTTGTGAGGCCTTCATATGATTTTGGAGTGCTAATAATCAGCTGGTAAACAATAAAATCTTCATATATTATAGTAACTTCTGAAATGATTATATGACTACATTCAAGGCATATCATGACTAAGAGAACAATATTTAAGGATATATTTATACATAGACAGCTTTAACCATGTATATATACAGTGCTTGAAATAAGTGTAAAATGTTTATGAATTTAAATAGTTCTGAGCTTAAAAGTCTTGGTTATGAGCTCACTGACTTCTGGACTCAGCAGGAACTTGGTCATTTCGCCTGTGTAAATGAACCAGTACATATCTGCAGCGGATAAGAACTCAGATGAGAAATGCAGAAAACACTGAACTGGGGGAAGAACACATCATAAGCAAAGCTGAACTTATTTCAACACCAGGGAAACTGCAGCATAATCTTAATTGTAGATAGAACAGCCACATCAACAGTCCTCGCTCCTGCTGGGTTCAGAACTGAGGATCTGAGATGTGGGAGCTGCTCCTGTCTCTGCTGCTGATTGTCAGAGACATAAAATATCTGGCATCTATCAAGGGCAGTATCTTTTTACCTAGTGTGTTTTCTGGCACTCACATTTCAAGTGGAGCCATTTCCCACCAAAGAAGTGGTGTGCCTAGTTAGAATATGAAACGATTGTATTGCAAAGTAGGACTGCAGCTCAGGGCTTGAAATGAAAGAGAACGTATATGAGGATCCTTTTTACTGCAACACATCAATGACTTATGGCCAACTGCATTTGCAACTTACCAGGATTAGAAAGGCAGAGAGTAACACTACTGTCTTTTTGGTCCTTCACAACAGTTAATGTGTGTTTTATGCAGGGACTGCTTTCTTCAGATTCAGTCTGAAATTTCTCCAGAACATTTGCGATCACAGAGGATGAATAATGCTGAGAATGCTTCACTGGGAAATCATTACTGAATATCAGAGCTGCTCCAATTGGCCTATAATGACAAGAAGTACAGTTTTCTTGTTGTGTTGGATATATCCCTAGGTGAAGAACGTATGTATTTCACATTATTTTTTACAAACTCTGAATAAAAACTTCACTCCGAAGTCAAAGTAAACAATCAAATATCAAATGTGGAAGTCAGGCGACCTCTACAGATGAAAAGATGTTTGAAAGTGGGTCTTCATAATGCTACCAACTGGTGGGAGAGGCTTGGATTCTTTGATTGAATAGTTTTTGCCTGTCCACTGATAGAGACAATCACTTACCCTTTGTCTAGTAAACAGAGTTAATTTAGCTTTTTTGGTATATATTCTGCAGCAACTGGCACACTGTCTACTGATGCTATGTGACTTCTGTTTCTCGTTTGAAGTTTCTGAAAGCTTCTGATAAGGTTATAATACATAAAGACATCTTGAGGATTGATAAAATAACTGTTTTGCTTGGACCAAGTTGCATAAGTACTCAAGATGTATTTACTGTCTCTAAGACACATCACATCTATTAGTTTTTGAGATCATCAAGGAAAGCATCTCCTAACTAACTATCCCAGACTTCAGTATGAATTATGTAGAGGAAATTATGTATAAGAAATCTACAAATCTATGTTATTGGAAATTGCCATATTAATGGCATCAGTACTGAGCTAAAGGCAGTCCCTATTGCTTGTGCTAAACAGAATGTGCCCCTGCTTTCAGAACTTGTTCCCAGTAAAGCAGAGGTGCCAAGCATCAGTGCAGAAATCCCACTTTGTACTGTCAACTGTGCATGCAAATATGAGGAAATAACTGGTAGCATTGGACTGAAAGATACTTCTTCACTGAGGCCAGAATAATGAATGATAGACTATTCCTGTAACAAGAAATCTATTCTTGTGCTCCCTAATAGAGTAATACAAAGATCTATCCTCTCAGACAGAGGGGCGAAAAGACAGTTGGGAGCTGGAAAAAAATACCCCATAAACCATGTAAGAACTACGAAGTGCTCTCAATGGGAGGCTGTTCAGAGCTCTGTTATTCTGCTCGTGCTGTATTAGATATACCCCATAGGTTCAGAAGATTACTTCTGACACCTTGAGTCTTTTCAGTTGTTTAGAAAAGAAAAAAAATACTTTCTCTGTTTTTCTCTCTCTGAAGATGAAAAAAAAAAAGCTCAGTACATCTTGCCTCCTCCTATGACAACACATGCCTTTGTGCCACCTACTGGGCATGCCAAACATGCTGAATAAATAATAATCTAGCAGGTAGTAAAGTCATCGTCCCATTACTCTAAGGTACAAAGAGTTATATTCCTACACTGGCCAAGTGGTGTGATCAGTGTATAAACTCCTCTATATGGAGGCATGCAAAAGAGTAAGGGCAAAGGCCCATGGCATATATACTAAGCCAGGGTCAGAACAAGAAATCAAGCAGAAGAGGCAGGAAACTGTCATGGCTGAGCAAAGACCTGCTCATCAAACTGAGGGAAAAGAAGGAAATGTACAGGCAGGGGAAGCAGCGATGGCTGGCCTGTGAAGACGACAGTGATGCTGTCCAGACATGGGATCAGGAAAGCCAAGGTACAGTTGAAACTGAACTTGGCAAGGGATGTGAAAAATAACAAGAAAGAATTCTTTAGATTCATTGGTCAGAAGAGAAAGGCAAACAAGAGCGTACAGCCTCTCCTAAAAGAGAAGGGACAACTGGCTTCAGACATGGAGAAGGCTGTACTTAAGTTCTTTGCCTCAGTCTTCACTGGCAGTCAGTCTTTCCACACCTTTCATGACCCTGATCCTCTCGATGAGGGTCAGGGAGCAAAATCCCTCGTACTGTAAGAGAAGAGCAAGTCCAAGAACGCCTCATGAGGCTGAATGTGTACAAGTCTCTGGGGCCAGATGACACAACATTCCAGAGTCCTGAAGGAATGGGCTGATATGGTTGCCGAGCCACTCTCCATCATATTTGAAAAGTCGTGGCTGTCAGGCAAAGTCCCCAGTGACTGGTAGAAGGGAAACATCACTCCCATTTTTAAGAAAAGGAGAAAGTAAGAGTTGAGGAACTACAGGACAGTAAGCCTTGTGTCTGGCCTGGAAAGATCATGGAACAGATCCTCCTGAAAGGTATATTAAGGCACATGTGAGACAAGCATGTGATCCAAGACAGGCAGCACAGTTTTGCCACAGGCAGATCATGCCTGACCAGTCTGGTGGCCTTATATGATGGAGTGATGACATCAGCAAACCAAGGAAAGGGGATTGAGGTCATCTACCTGGACTTCTGCAAGGCATTTGACATGGTCCTGCACCACAACCTTATCTCTAAATTGGAGAAATATGGATAAAGAATTGGTTAGATGGTTGCACCCAGAGGGTTGTGGTCAATGGCTCTATGTCCGGGTGGAAGCCAGTCATGAGTCTACCTAGACAGTGCACACTCAGCAAGTTTTCTGATGACACCAAGCTGAGTGGTGCAGTTGACACAACAGAAGGAAGAGATGCCATTCAGAGAGATCTGGATAGGTTTAAAAATTGAGCCCATGAGAACCAAATGAGATTCAACAAGGTCAGGTGGAAGGTGTTGCGCTTGGTTGGGGCAATCCCAGGTAAGCATACAGACTGGGAGAACAATTCACTGAGAGCAGCCCCAAGGAAAAGGACTTGGGTGTTCTGGTGGATGAAAAGCTGGACATGAGCCAGCAGTGTGCACTTGAAGCGCAGAAGGCCTACAGTATCCTGGCCAGCAGGGAGAGGGAGATGATTGTCCCCCTCTGCTCTGCCCTCATGAGGCCCCATCTGATTCCCCCAGCACAAGAAAGATGCAGAGCTACTGGAGGAGGTCCAGAGGAGGGCCACGAAGATGATCAGAAAGCTAGAACACCTCTCTTACAAAGAAAGGTTGAGGGTGCCAGGCTTGTTCAGCCTGGAGAAGGCTCTGGGAAGACTTCATTACAGCCTTCCAATACTTGAGGGGAGCTTATAAATGGGAGGGAGATGGACTTTTTACATGGTCTGACAGTGACAGGACAAGGGAGAATGTTTTTAAACTAAAAGAGGAGAGATATGGGTCAGATGTCAAAGATCAAATTCTTTACTCAGAGGGTGGTGAAGCACTGCCCAAAGAAGTTGTGGATGCCCCATCCCTGGAGGCATTCAAGGCCAGGCTGAATGGGGCCCTGGGCAGCCTGATCTAGTGGGTTACAACCCTGCCCATGGCAGCAGGGTTGGAACTATGACCTTTAAGGTCCCTTCCAACCTAAGCCATTCTATGATTCATTCCATTATTCTATCATTCATGCATTCTATGATTCATTCATTCTTAGTCTAAATCTACACAGGGTTTAGATTATCTCAAATACCAGAGTAGCACGAACACAAGTCAGACTGCAGTAACTTCGTCCAGGGTCCAATGTGAGTGTTGAGAACTGGATACCTTTGGCAGTGTAAATGTAATCCATACTTTTTTAATATCCAGATTGAATAAACATCATACTCATTAACCAAACGTAAACGCTGATATAACAGCAAATACTAATGGATCAACTGAAAATAAGGTTTGATCTACTCCTGGTGGTCTCAATGTCAATCTCCTAAAGTGTATTGCACCAATAAACTACTGACTCAACACACATAACACAGGAAGACAGCAAGTAATAAACAGAGGTTCTACAATAAACCATGACACTGTAGGACTAGATTAATCAGTCACCTAAAAAAGTATTCCCACTAAAAATTTATTTCTACTCCATAATCACCTACCAAATATTAGCTGCAACTCACTCACATAACTACTATTTTAACCAAACTATTCACTGCTGATGTCACTCCAGTAGACGCAGAGTAGGTAATATTTCTAAATTTATGCTGCTAAGTGTCTGACAAATAATGCTTCCTAAGTCTCTGAGAATTCACAAGATGTTGGCAAAGCTTTGCATGGATCAGAATTACTGCAAGTTAATCTATTTTTGAAAACCTGAAAAAAATTACAATCGACAAAGAATGTCATATTCAATCATACTTCCAAAAATCAAGTTATGAGATGTGGCATTCAGTAGAACACATTTATTTCTAAATCTTTAAAACAGCATATCAAAAAGGTAAAAATATGAACTATGAAGTATTTTCCCAATGGCTTTTTGCTAGGTAACATTTGAAACTATTCAGTATCAGCACACTACATCTTGATATATTATTGCCATCTTACCGATATTTTATCACTTGACCTTTATTCAGGCCAAGCATTCTCGAGCTCTTGATGCTGCCTTTTTTACTGAGTGAATTATGTACAAAAAATACCATTTGCTGCTCTGTGATATATTGTGGGGATAACACATGGTCAAATTGTCTGTTTGTTTCCTAAAATGTCAGAAAAAAAAGAAGGTCATATTTTTTATTTTCCTTTTCTGGTATTATAAGCTGATTTCTATGCCCCAACGTCCAGTCAAAAAACCTACTGTCAAGATGGAACATTGAAAATTATTAGCTCCCGTAAAAATGGTTGATTATTTATCTTGCAACAAACATCTCAACCATAAAAAAAAAAAAAAAAAGGCACTTTTAAAGTTACATTTATCTGATACCAAAACTGTAGAGTCAGTAATATCACAAGTATTTCCTTTTAATAGCAAAGGACTAGCTGAATCTTGTGATTGCCGTCAAAAATCTCTAAGTAGCAGCCAATATGTTCTTTCTGAACATTTTTTTACTGATCATTTAAAGTACCAGCAAAAAACAACAGTAAATAACACAAGGAATGTATTATTGAGTGATGGTTGATAGCAGTCAAATGAATTCAGCAGGTATCATATTATGATTACACCATTATCAGTAGAACACTAACAGTTGGGTTGAAAGCACACAGAGGAGTTAGCTATGCCACTACTGTTATTAAGCACTGTGTCTCAAGCAAGGGAGGTTGCTTGTGGAATCACACCTACTTCTGCTCAGTTCATTCAAAACTGAACTGAAATGAAAGAATGGAAAACAACGTGATGTCATTAATAATTCTAAGGGTAATAATGGTGACATCTGACTACGTACAGTTGCAGTTGTGAAACTTATTATAAAAGGGAAGGCAAAATTCAGTGAAGGCAGGTGAAAAGTTGTTTGTTAGGAAAAGCTATTCTAGTTTTTCCATGTAAATTAATGACGGTTTATGCAGCAGCAGCACTGGGGATCCAGCTCTGTTCCGAGGGTGAAGTTGAAAGCTCAAAGCCTCCTGCACCGTACAAGCATAGCCTGGCCACACAAGTTGGAGTGAAAGGCCTTTTAAAGCGTGTTGTCTTTGGAATGAGCAACACAGGGGCTCTGAATACAGATGTCAGTTCACTCTCTTTGTAGTAGAATGGAGATTGGTCCTACAGGATTTGCAACTTTCTCTGAATATTCTTCTAAGTGCAAAACAGTTTATTCTAAAACCTTATACACTTAAAATGTACATACAGATGTATATATGAAGAAATCTAGAATTTATCCATACAACAAGGATATTTTTTATTCTATTTCCTGTGCAAACCAAATTGTCTTGAAGTTTTGCGTAGTGACAAACTGTTCTTTACAGATTTAAAGGACATTTTGCAAAAGAGTTAGGTTTTTGTTTTGGCAGCTCACCTCCACTAATGTTAAAACATCTAGTTTCCTTATTTCCAGTCTATCAGTGGCTGACTTATTCAACGTAATGAGACACAAAGTTCCCAAGTGGTCATAACGCAAACTGAAGACACTTGATGTTGAAGTTGCAGACCTGGCATACGATTCCAAACCTGTGAAGAAGAAATACAGGCAACAAATTAGAAAGATATAATGCATGAGAAGGCAAAAGTCACACTGCTTAAACTGATAAAAAGATAGCAATGAGGTTTAGTACTTAATTTCTCTTGCTTTGACATATACTCAAAGAAACACTCAGTAAACTAGTAAATGGAAGAAAAAAGCCTCTTTAGAACAAAATTGACAAGTAAACAGAATTGAATGTTTTTTCCTAAGATACCTGCATCATCCTGCATTGGTCATTAAGGTGAATATTTTTGTCTAATAAATTCAAGGAGATTCTATAGGAACAGAGGGGTTTCTGTCTGTATAGCTCTTCACAGAGTTAGAAGACCTAGGGCTCAACTCAAACCATGGCAAAAACAATGATAAAAGTCCCACTGATCTCCATAACCTTTCATGCACTGTTTACATCTTTCTAAAATATCATTTCATGTTTCCTCTGGTGAAATTTACGTATGCACATTCAACTTGTTGAGTTTCTTTGTATATTACTGAAGCAGTGAGGAAACAGGATTTTGATTCTCACAGGAACATCACTAGGCAAAAATAAATGTCAGTTTCCCCTCCTTCATGGCAAAGTATAGTACAAATACATTCAACTAAATCCAGCTGCTCTTAGACTGATGAATTGCTGTTACATCACAAAGAAAGTGCCATTTAAAGAGTGCCTTACATAGGCATTTTTATATCTTAGTATGCTATACATACACTTCAACAAATGGAAAAGGAGAAAGGACAGTCTACCTGCTACAAATCAATCTGAAAAATAACACAGAAGCTATTTACAACCATCTGCATTCTGCAGCAGATGAAGAAGGAACATATGGCATGTCTGACTAGCTTGCTATGTCCTTTGACAGCCTCTTAGCAAGTAATGAAGCATGACGCTTCATAGTTAGCACAATCAATTTTTTTTTTGAAACAAATCTTGTCTTCCCTTCAACTATTTTAATGTGGCAATGCACTCAATTTTTTTTAAACAAAAGTATTAATGTTTTTGTTTAACTGTAAAATGGCATTAGCAAGGAACGTGTGAAGATTTGTTAATGCAGAAACCTCTTCATGTAGCTGTCATGCCTCACTTCAGTACAAAAGCAGTTCTGAATTCCTCACCTGCCTTAGTGAAGAAAATGCTTCCCTTATCACTTACAAATATGATGGAATGACTGTTAACGCATGCGCTTACATCTACAATTATTTCGTCTTCCAGACTGACCAATAACTGGAAAGAGTTGCCTCCATCACTAGACAACCACACCTGTGGAATAAATATTCACTGCTGAGTTACTGTTTATAGAGGGAGAGCCACTACAGAGACTGTTTAGTAGCTAATTAATATTTTCCAAAAAGAATGTCTATTCCATCAAACGTGAAAATGATATTTATTTTAATAATTGCATATAACTTACTCTGCATATACCAAACTTACAGACCCATGTTTATAATAAAACCCAACCCTTTACCTCTTGATTCAAGAGTTCCTTATGATCAAAACATTTACAGATAGCTTAAGTAGTCTCAACAAAAACAAACTGAAGGATTTTGTCACTGAAGATCAATTTCTGCCAGTGTTACTGATGCTGAAAAATTATCTAAGTCACTCTGAAATTAATAACTCCAATTTATTTCCATGGAAACGACAACAGATACGAAGAGCAGTATAACATTGTTTGACAGTGTTTTGTAGCTGAGCATATGCTCTATTTGTCAACATAGTCACCACCATTAGCTGTGCATTTTCGCCAGCCATGAACGAGAGCCTGCATGCCACACTCGTAACAATCTGCACCAGCGGAGGTGCCCCACTGTCACCACTGCTGAAACACCACCACTGCCTCACTGTGCTCACAGCCACTGTTTGCTCTCCAGAAAGAGAGACACTTCAGCAACTGCTGGTGAGTGTCAATGGGTGACACTTTTTCCCTGCATGGAGCAATTCAGTGCCACACCTTTGCTGATGCCGTTTGGTCAGAGTGTCCCTCTGCTGGCACCTGTCCCATGACAACAACATGGAACGGGATATTGGTGGGAAGGTTCAACCTCTGCTGCCGTACCACCAACATCCGCCTCTGGCATCATGGGGCAACATAATCAAATAGGAAGCATTGCTTTTGGATCAGCCCTCGTATCATCTCATTTCAAAAAGTCTCAATTTAAATGAGACCATTTACAGAGACAGTACAAATCCTGCAACAGAAACCGATTCAAGTATTTGGAAACACATTTTGAGCTTAACTCCACTGAAATCAGCAAGGACTTTGTGGAAATGGTTCTAAAAATAGATTGGGACTATTTACTTCCCCAAAATAGTAATACTAGCCTAGACTACACTCAACTTCAATATTACTTCCTTTGCGTACATACCTCATTTCCATAAGCATATAGAAAATGACTCTGTGGATGAAAAAACATTCCACATAGGAAAAATTTAGTGCTTGGAAATACAAACACTGGAAATCTTTTTTTCTGATTCAGTTTGTGATCTTTTATATCATGAACGGCAACCATTGACTTTTCCTGAGGAGAATTAACACATTAAGCATTAACAGTCAGGATAGCTGCATAGTCGTTATACAATTACTATATAGACTACAAAAAAAGATGAACAGACAGCACACAAACTGAGAATTAATTTTAAGTCAGGATAAATAGGGCACATATTGGAAAAAAGTGGTGAATTTTACATATGACTTCAAATTTGTATTTCTTTTAACAGGTAAAGTACGATCATTCCATAGTAACATGCAATATTCAAGAAAGGTTATTTTTTCTATATTTGAAGGGCAAAAAGTTTGTTTAGAATGGGGAAATGGTTCTGTATCTAAACTTGGAGAAGCAGATTGTGCTTCCAGCTAGATCTAAAAATTCACTGCATCAAAATAATGGTGCTGATGAAGAGATACTGTCACTCGCTTTGATCCTATATATGAGGAATAGCAAAGAGAACAGAAAAGAGAAAAATACATCATTCTGATTTTACAATTTTTGGCTAAAATTCTTAAATGCGTGTGGAGGAAAAAAAACCAAACCTCTTAGGAGAAATTCTCCATTAGGCAAAAACACTTCTATCCTGTAAACATCTGTTAATCCTTTCAGTCTGAATAACACACAGCAAACAGATCATTCTAAGCTTTTGTAAATTGCCCCAATTTGCAAATAGAAGAAGTAGTACACAAAGAAACAAAACAATTTGCTTTGGTGAGGGAGTTGAGAACAGCACCAAAATCTCCTGTGCTGAAGTGTTTTGGCTAAAAGTTCACCATCATCACTCAGCTTTCTTTGTTCTAATGTGTTAGATAGACAAGGAAGAATGGTCAATTTAATTTATAAATAACCATCACACAAATACACACTAATCACACTAATACAAAGCCAGAGAAATTGTCCTTGGCCTCTGTAACATACCTGAACTCTAGAAGTAATTATTCCTGTATTCTGCTCATAATCAATCAGAAATGCTATCACATTTACGAAAGTGTGATTTAGTCCTCCAGGAAGGCAGCTGGCCCAACTAGAAAATGGCTCATGACTGTAAAAGCAGGTTGACACCTGAGAGAAAGGAAACGTGTTTTTAGTAAACTTCGTATGTTGACATTATTAACATGTTCATTTCAGTCTGCTTTTTTTGTTTGCTAAAGTTAAAATCAGCTCTTCAGCATAAATTAGCTCAGTGCTTAAACAAAAGGGTTACAAGTATCCAAGTAGAAAGTCTTAAATAAAACTATTCAACAATACTTAGATTTATTCAAGTATTGAACTTTACTTGCACAGAAGGCATTCATTTGGAACTAATGTAAGCTTTAATCATTCATCTGGTATCAGCAGATGGAAAACTTGAGAGGTGAAACTAGGCTTTCCTATAGGTATAACAAATTCTTTTGACAAAGAATTTCAAATTGTTGTCCCTGGATCTCCATCTAAGCCTATACCACTTGAAACAGTCTGGTGCCTTACTGATCCTAAACAGGCCAAAGCTTATCAGTACCAATCTAACAATAAGATTATTAGGGTAATCTGGAAAGTCATTTTTAAACAGCTGTTTTGAATATCTTATCCTCGGATTAAATACGACAGTATTTATGGACTAGCAATATCAATGCTCAAAACATTCAGGTAGGGAAATGTTATGATAATAGACGTCTTATTAAACTATCAGGTAGACATTGTGTTGAAGATAAAGTAAACCTATTTTACTACCTCTTTCTGTGTCTTGTCTTTGTTGAATGTGATGCTAATAACATCACCTAGAACAAGTGAAATCTTGATTAATCTACCATCTCTTTAGAAACATTGCAGGTTACATGCTAAGTTATTTTAAAACAGTATCTTTATCAGATTGTATAATTGATTTTATATACAAATATTAACCATACAGTCTACTCTGCATACAAAAGAGGATTTGCCTAGTGGTGTATTTCTAAGCAGTTAAGAAGGAACATCAGGACCTCGATGGAATTTCAATGTATTAGGGGAAAAAAAAAAAAAAAAAAAAAAGANAAAAAAAAAAAAAAAAGTATCGTCCTGGACACAGGAAGACAACAGACATTTAAAGGGAAAAAAAAGATCCATCCAGTCTAGTACAGGATCTTGGATATGCATAGAATGATCTATGTAGTCTTTACTACAGTGGTTGAGGAACATCTGTAGTAGAGTATATGCAGATCATCTGCATTTATGAAATCTTTGAATTTGTTGTCCTTGAATCAGCCTGAAGTACTTCCCTTTGCTTACTTTTCGTCTGTTGTCTGGTGTGCTTCCTTTCTTGTGCTTTGAGATATTCCCCAGAGCCTTTTCTGCATTGTTATGATTTGCATCTTTTCCCAATTACTTCTTTCATTACAGAAGGAATTGTGGTTTATTCAAAGGCTAATTATGGCATAAGAATAGCTTCCTTCAACTTGCTTTACACTACATGGACACAGACATGCCAGCCTCTGCATATGGGATCTCTCAAAGGACTTCATTGATACCTTTGGCAATCACTTGAGTGATATGGATATCTCAAATGTTGTTTCCAATCTGTATAGCAAACGCATCTGTTTTGAATTCAAAGAACTATGCAAAACAATATTAAGAATCAGAAAACATGCACTGATGTTCAAACGTCTTACCTTGCTTGTACAAAATGGGTGTAAAGGATGGGTGACAAATGTATCTTTTAAACATCTTTAAAACTCTACTGAATTGTTCATGACCTTCCCACCCCACCACCCCCAAACAAGAGCAATGTTGTTTCTCACGCGCTTTCTTTGCTCACATAGATTCCTTTCAGTAACGCAAAGTTTCCTAGCAGTCACTTAGCATTATTATCATTAAGTGCTTTTTGCTTTCTGAGCACAAGGTGGTGCTCTTATCAGCACACTGCAGGCAAGCGCGTGAGCTCCGGATGCCTTACTGCTTTGCAGTGTTAGGAAGCACAGGATTCTTTCCATCTAGCTTTTACATAACATCTAATGAAATTTCAAAATCATAGGATTCTGTTCCTTTCACCAAATACAAGGAGATGTATAAGATTATAACAAAAATGATAAAATTTAAGAGATTAAATACCTCTAAAATTAAAGAAATACTTGAACTCAAACGTTCACATGGACTAGGGAGTTTGGTCCCCAAATTCTATTCAAGATTGCTAGGATATGAATTCCTTCACAGTTCTGAGACTGTGAAGCTGAGCAAAATTCAATATGTCAATATGCTTTGTTATGATTTCTTTTCTCTTCTAAATTTAAAATGATGTTTTACCTTCATATCCTTCTCTGTTAGCTAGACATTGTTGATGATACCATATATTCGCACTGAAATAATTGTTCTGTGAGAAATGAGAAGAAATCAGTAAGGTGATTGACCAAACCAAAAAAAAAAAAAAAAAAAAAACCCACACCAACAAAAAACCCGAACAACAACAACAATATAAAACCCTACAAATAACAGTAGTTTATTTTCAATAATATGCAGGCAAAATGAGTGATTCATTGTATCTCAATATAGCTAGGTCACCTAAATCTTCACTGATCTCAAGCTAAGAGAGAAGGAATCTTTGATGGAAGTTAGTCAGGACTCTGGAAGAAATCTAGGAAAATAACACAGATGATTCTCCTAGCCAGGGATGTGAAATATCATAAGCAAACAACAACAGCAATATCACCCACTGGAGATGTAATTATTCTGATTACACAGAAAAATCAAAGCTTTGTTTGGTCCAACTCTTTAAAAACATCCCTTTGCAATCTTAAGAGAAGAACTCTGGTAACATCCTAGCCAAATTGAAATAGTTACAACAGAATTCCAAAGTTACGATCCAAAAGCTGCATGTTTCTAATATCTTGGCTTACCCTGAAATGTCTCCATGTTAAAATGTTAAGCAGTTCAGCTGTTTTGTCCTAAACAGCACAAGTACTTTCAAATAAACAGTCACTGTTGTAAAGAGATTTGCAAATGTGAACATTGAAAATGGATTACATTTCCAGGTTTCTTACCATTTCAAAGCCGTTGAATGTCACTTTAGAGAACTGGGGAAAGAAAAGAATAAAAATAGCACACAATGAAGACAACTTAGAAAGACAGAAAAATAGTTTTGCTGTTGTGTTTACTTTTTTTTCCCCCTTCCCCCCCCTCCCCCCTCTTTTCTTTCTCATCAGGTCACACAGCAATGGCTGTGGCTACATAAGCATAGGCATTGTCTACAGCAAAGGAACATTCTTTTTTAATGATGCATTATATTGTGGGCCTGGTCTCGCTCCTCCAGGTACACAAATATACAACTACTAAGAGTATTCAATTGATTTTAATGAATTAATTTTGTGAGAAAACTTTTAGTAATATAGTCCATTAGATAATCATGGTTTATGTTACTAAACTTGCACATATCCAATTTAGACAACTGATGTCAGCCAGATACTTCACAAGGAGTCTTGTGAATTCCAGAAAGATGTCACCATGAAAGCTGCATTAAAAACAGACCTAGAGGCACTGTCCGTTATTAAGAAAGCTGGAAACAGAATCTTCTAATGATCTATGCAGAACAGTTCATAATTTCTCTAAACCAGCTATGTGAAGTGAAACTTTCCTTTCAAGTTTTCTATCTCAGGCTGATGTTTCCAAAATCTGGAAAACAACAGCTGAAATAGTTATCTAAGAACAGAAATTGGAGAAATACATTGTTTTGTCTAACTTTCAAAAAATAAACAAATTGGTATCCTATTGAAAAGCTTTTGTGGTACCATGCATTCTGTAAAGACTTGAAATTCGGCAGAAAGATGATCTCTGTCTGGGATGCTCTTTTTGCGATCCCATGATAATCCAACAAGCTTTAGCCTTTCTGAAATTAGAACTTTTCATATACTCAGAAGAGAATTATTCAGTATAAAAATCACCAAGGAATTTTTAGTCAGTGTCAAAGTTGGCTCAAAAGTTTTCTGCATGAATGTTTTTCTAGACTGTCCCATGTCTTCCATGGGCATAGGTAATGAGAAGGCAAAATCAGTTTGCTTTGGAAAAGGTACTAAAGCACAGTGGTGTGCAGTAACACAACCTTGTATTAATTCTGTTGTTTTATCTCTGTTGTTTTCTCTGTAGTAGTTTAGGAATACACGTAGGCTGTTTTTATGTAAAGCATATATTTTTTCTGTCCAAATAAACTTTGGGTACCACACGCCTCTCGAGGTGACCTTATTACCTCTGGTTCCAAATTCTGTCTCAATTAACATCACTAATACACACTATGAGTATTTGCAAAATACTGTTTTCCAATTCCCAAATATCTGTTCTGTACATAAGATGATCTGTTAAGAAAGTGAGTGAGAAATGACTAATTTGGAAGAAAATGTCAGCCATTTAGAAAGAAATTTACTTTGATAATATAATAAATCCATGTATAAAATGTATTCTCTTGACAACACTACGTACATTTCTGAAGGATTAACAAGTTCCTCGTCTTTACTCACTACCTTTAATTTCATAATCTTTTACTGAGAGCTTAAAAAAAATTCTTCATAAAAGTGAAGAAGAAAAATGAGTATGTACAAAGTCAAATCTCCAGAAAATAGCTACAGTTGTTTACTTTTTATTTCACTGAAATCTTGCAAAACTGGGTAAAAAAAAAAAAAACTACTTTACGTTACTTACTTTTAGGATTCTCCCAGTAGGATGGCATAGGTCTTCACTGATGAATAAGCCCATTGTTGTGAGTACTATTAAATAGTGATTTGTTAAAATTATATTCACAAGTGACAGGTCATCACAGACTTAGCAAGAAAAAAAAAAAAAAGGACATCATGAAGAGTTCACTCAATTTTACATTCCTAAAGTCTACCATACACTATCATAAGAAAGTCCAGGAGTTCCCATCACAACTGGAGTCAAAATTAATGCAGACAATCAACTAGCAGAGTAACCCGCAGCTGAAGCTGTGCATCTGTGCACACTCCTTGGCTAATATAGTATTCACACACTGTATGCTTGACGCAAAATGTTAAGATACACATCTAAAATACAGCTTGCTACAGGATTTAAGGATCTAAACTAAATTGTTTCTCCTATCCAATATCAAATAATAGTAACAAGTGTGCAATTACTCCACAACCAGAAATAATCAAAGTCTGTATTCACAGTACACAAACGTGAAGAACTCAACATCCGTCATACAATAACTGAGATGCTGTCATGCAGACACTATGGATGAAATGAAACAATCACTACTGGCCAAATAAACAATAAAATTATACAAATATTTAGTTAGCACAGGGTACAATTACTCAAGTGCTGATCTTTGATCCTGATTCTCAAAGGAGATTTACAAAGCATCTATAGAATCAACAGCTAGGAGCTCATGCGCATAACGCTACAGGACATAGCAAATTATGGATATTGTTTTGATAATGCCAGACAGTTTTTCATCCAACTTACTTCTGCTGACCCTTCAGTTCCACTGGTACAATCNTAGGATTTTTTTTTTTATTTTTGAAAGTTTTCATAACTAAACAAGTTCAATTAAAACTAAAATGGGTTTTACAGATTACACTTCACTTAAAATTGTATTACTTTTGATTACTTTTGTTTTACATTTGTGGAAGTCTGTGTCTTCTAATGTTTACTTATTTCCTCCAATACAATTTTCTTGATATAACCCCCTACCAGATTTGCCTTGCTAAATCATTACAAAGTCAAAATTTACCATCATCCAGTTGAATACACAGGCTTTTTGTCATATTGAACCACTTTGTGTCTTCAAATACAAATCCAGAGTAGCTAACACCTACATAAATACCTAAAAAAGTAAAAATCAAGACGAACATTCATATGAAGGAGTGATTTATTTTAAAATTTCTCTTTCAACATAACACCTCTTTAGGAAATATATTTATTTTCACCGAACAGGCCAGTCACTCTCTATTCAGATAGAAGTTTTATTAGGATGAAAAGTATAAATCAGAAATGATGTCTGGAAATTCTTGCACTTCTAAAGCTTCAGTACAGTGACTTTCATAGAACTGTTGCCTATGTGAAATTAAAGTAAAGGCTGGTTGAGACCACTGGAATAAAAATGAGAACTCTTTGCAAACCTCCATATCACAGCTGTTGCTGTGATTGTGTTTAACCTCTACAAACAAATATGCAAGTTTATTTCTGTTATCTAAATATATCGACTTCAATCATTGTGACGTAAATTCATCAATCGGCTTCAGATTTTTTTTTGTGAGTAGAACAACCACTGATGTTAAGGACGCCCGAGTCCTTCTCTATGAACTTGATAGAATTCTGATTATTATCTAGTGCAAACTGTCTGTGATTAATACTGTGCAAGAAAAAAATATATCATTTCAAATGCAATTCATAGTAATGCCCAGTTTAAAGAGCAATGAGCATCTAGCTCTGGGACTTTTTTTGAGCACACATACTTTTTCAGATAGAATAGGAATGGAACTTGAAAGTAAAAGGTTTAAAGCACTTAAACACAGAAACCAGAGGAAGAGGGAAAAAGGAAGAAAGGGGGAAGAGAAGGAAGAGAGAGAAGATGCCAAGTTTGAAGGCATAAGCAGAAGGACACTTTTAGTTAGCTGTATCTTTAAAGGTCAAGTACTTATCCCATACAAGCTATTTTTGCCTTTCATCTCTTGAGATGCTATTTATTCTGTTTTGTTACTAAAAGTTTAAATGTTCTTGTCAAAAAATTCAACAAGAAGTCCTATCAACCACTTCTGCCTCACTTTCTACTCCAATGTTTTATAATACATTTCATTGCAATTAAAAAGTAAGTAAATGCCTAACAATTCTGAAAAAAAAAAACCAAACGTACTTTTAGTAGTGCAGACGAATCATCAGAGACTGAACGCTAACATTAAACATTATTTGTCATGAGATTTCTGCATCTCCTAGTCAAAAAGCTAAGAAAATAAATTTCTAAAAAGAAGATCAGAAGTTGGGGAGAAAAATTAATGTTACCATTTTAGTAATGGTTGGACTTGATGACTTTAAGGGTCTTTTCCAATCCAAATGGTTCTATGAAGCCTCTAATTTCATGTAACTATGATGACTGAATAATTTCCATACCTAACTATACCATGCTGTTCATATACCCTCTTCTGCATTGCCTCTCTGAACATATTTTGTTCAGGAGTGCTTCTATCTACCCTTATTCCTCCTAAAGCTTTCATCTGGCATGTACTACCATTTGAATAGAATCATGCAAATCTTCACGTCCTCGTGACCAAAGCTCCATCCACAAGTAAGCTGAAATAACAACTGGATAACAGATCAATATTAATTTAAACCTGTACTGTTACAGCATTAAATAGCAAGTTAAAAATATGTTTTAAAAATAATTTGATGATATTACTTTCATCTTATCCTTCTACTTGCTGTCCTATTTAGGTTCTATTTTGAACCCTCTGGATCTGGGAACATAGCTTTTAACATGCCTGCAGTTACTGGTGTAAAGCAGAACTACATTTATTTTTCTGTTGTTCTTCCATTTACCATTAGATGGGAGCAGTCACTTTTAACAGCACTGCAGATTCTGCAGTCTGTGTAACACTTCAGTAGATCATAGAATGTTATGCAAGATTGTTTTGCTAAATATCAAAGTTTTCCATGATAACAAGACAGATTATCACATAGAAGACGTGCCTCTTAAGTAGCACACAAACAAGTAGTTTCATGGGATGGAAGACTTGTCGTAGATCTCATGTGCAGATCGTGTGTTAAAGGATAAGTGCAGGTTGTTACTTCTCCCTCAATGGCACATGAATAGATTCTCATTTTTTTTTAACCTGCCATAAATTTTCTAAAACTGATAAAAACACAATGTACATAGGCTCCACTGGTCTATACGGCGCAGCTGAACTCACCAATGCTAGAAAATGCTAGTGGCTGAAGATGAACAGAGACAACATTTTCTCTAGAAGTTATCCTGGAAAACTCTACAGCCTGTCTCCCTCTCCGCCAGGAGAGATTCAGGTTAGATATAAGGAAAAACTTCTCTGAAAGAGTCGTCAGGCTCTGGAATGGCCTGCCCAGGGAGGTGGTAGAGTCACCATCCCTGGCGGCATTCAAGAAGCATCTGGATGAGGTGCTATGGGATACGGTTTAGTAGTTTAGTGGGTAGGGATGGTGATAGGAGGACAGTTGGACTAGATGATCTTGTAGGTCCTTTCCAACCTATTGTTTCTATAATTCTGTGAAAGGTAACAGTCAATGGTCACCATGGGTTCTTCCAGCATTATGATTTATGATTCATTCAACCATTCTACTTTTCATGTGACTACCTAGCAAATCCTTTGTCTCCAGTACGAACTCATCACATACACTTCACTTTCCTAGGACATTTTAAAGCCTTCATAGTACAGTCTGTTGTGTACACGTTGTATTACGCGACTTTTCTCTTGGACCCAGATAATGGTCACAAATTCAGAGGCAGAGGTTCACTTGTTAGAGATTGGAATTAATTCTACCAATATGAATAACTGTATCCAGATATATCAGTTCTCAGTGCTTATCTAGAAAGTTATAAAAGCACATCCTATGCAAAACATTAAGTATTATTATTAACTAATAATTTCAGTACTGTTGTAATGGATTTTTGTATTACCACAATGCCTAGGAATCCCAATAAAGGACTGGGATGTCCCTCTTTGGTTTATGCTGTAGAAACAAAATAAATATGTAAAAATGTTTCCTGTTTTACAATCTAAGTAAGAGACATAATGGCTACCTGAAGATAGGAAACAGTGAGATATTAATTAGATATTGTTCAGCATGAGAGGCAAAGAATTTTGCACAGCAGCAGTCTAAATACCCCCTTAATGTTTGAGCTGTTCATGCAGAGGACTGCTCTGGGGAGGGATCTGATAAATAACAAGACAGTTCTGTAACTATCTGCACATTATTCCAAGAGTATGGAGCAGAATCAAAGAAAAAGTGTAGTGCAAAATTCAGCAGGTGTACACAGACATCGTAAGTATATAAATACTGATTGAGACAAGGTGGAGTAAGAAGAGAAGCTGTACAGATTTCATACTAAAGAAACAACAAGAGTAAAGGGGGACAGTAGAGAGATGCTTCAGCACCAAGTACATGTGAAGGTGTAAGATTTCTCTGACTTTGCCTAATAGAGAAGATAATTTAAGAGAGAAAACAAGTCATGAGATTTTCAGCTTTGAGGAGGAAAAAAGCTAATTTTTTTTTTTTTTTTAAAGATATTTTGGAAATGAGAGGAATTTTAACAAGACAGCAGATGGGCTGGAATTTATCACATCTAACCCTATATCTCTATCACATAGCTGTTTTCACCTGAAAAGCTGCCTAGATTTCCTTTACAAGAGAAAAAATGTCATAAAAGCCATAGGCCTTTGGGAAAAAAAAATAAAAATAAAGTCAAAGATACTGATGTCAACAACTGTTTTTAACCTATCTTAAAACAAAAGAAATCTGTTCACTGAGGGCCCCTGTTGTATAAATCTATGCACAAAAGGCCTTTCCTTTGCAGTTTGTTATAGAACTATCCAAAGTTTCCTCATTTATTTCTACATTAAATATTCCTAGAATTCTGAATGTCCTTTCCTATCTCAAATCATTTAATCTGAGTTTTTTTTCCTCCTTATGCTGTGCATTTAAAAAAAAAAAAAAAAAAGAATAAAGCCCAACAGGAAGGCTGAGCTATGAAATACATTAAAAAAATACAGAGAAAATACTTCACTTAATTTTTTATCTATGCCTGAATTTTAACAGCAGCCATTTCACTAGCTAAATTCATTTTGGAAGCAGGACACAGGAAACACAAGGTAATTTGATAGATTATGGCTGATTCAGAACATTAGAGCTGTTGTTTTGCCTTGTCTTTTCATGTGTTAGATTCACTGTGCATTTGTTAAAGCCCAGTAATCTATACTCACCGTGAACTGGAGCACGACAGATGAGGGCAGTAACTACCACATCATAAGCACAAGGAGATTCTGTCATTGTGATATTTGTTACATAAGGTATTATACCATCAAGGTCTTCAGGAGACATGCTTTCACCAAGTTTCCACTGGAGAATAGGTTCTGTAGAAGGGAAGAGTCCAGCTGCTCAACAAGATAAAGCACAACTAAGCTGTGCACATATCAAAGTCTTAAGGTACTATACACCTGGTGTGGTTAGGATTGGATTTCAATAGAGAGAGGTTGGGTACAGTATGCAGAATTCAGTCTCCAGTTTCAACATATGAATAGATCTCATTTTTTCCTTACCTCTGAGGGTATCCAGTAATGTTCCTTCACCAGTAAACAAATCTGATCCAAAAGGCATACTGAGACTGATGAGCCATTCCTCTGTTGGAGCAATGTCTGCTTGGACATGAAGTGAATATTAATGACATGTTTCCAACTTACAGACTGCCACAGAAGAGCAATACTAACAGAAGGCATATTTTTATCTAAGCCAATAGAATTTTTCAGTAACAACTAATTACTGAGCAAGGACAACAAAACCTGGTAAGCGGTTAAAAACCTGCATATATTTGAGTGACAACAAAAACCAAACAAGATTTAGCACAGGAAGGGAAGCTAATTATTGGAGAGCATACCAGCTACAGAAAAGAGTCAATTGAATCCAAAGGATATGCAGTATGATTTTAAAATTCTTACCAGTATTTTGTGTGAGATTTTGTCTTGGGATGTCAACGTCCCAGGTACTCGCATTGTCTTCAGCTTGCTTTGGAAATGAAAGCCAACATTTAAATGAGACCTTAAAATTTTCCTGCAGAGGCTATATTAAAAAACACTCCTTTTTCCTTTGGTATGTCTTATTGCACATGACTCATTGCATCATTATTGGGCATAAAGTGAAGGATAAAAGATTCTGGAGACTAAATTTTTCGTAGCAAATTCCTTGAGATTACGTCTAACCAAAGCCACTTGGAATGTGCCAATATTCAGCTGTTTCATAGAACCCTTGGGGTCATTTATGGC
>WBMW01001268.1:937679-1067427 GCA_013396635.1 Penelope pileata | reverse complement strand
TTTTTAAATCTGTCCCATTAAACCCTGACTGAGTATCAAACTTTTCTTTAGCTGATGAGATTCACCTTCCTTTGGATATGTGCTCGAGTACTTGGATTTGATTATTCTTTCTCCTCCTTTTCTTTGAGGAGCTTGAACTGATAGAACTGACTTCAGCAGCAACTTCCCCAGTCATTAAACACACACGCAGACTTTTAGTCTAAACACCAAGGTTTTATTAGGTTAACTACACCTGTTGGAAAAGTAATTAGACCAGTACAACACTGACATGGATGCATCTGTGCCAATCAAAAGGTGATCCATTAGTATAGTCTCTCTCTGTATGAAAACAGCTATACTATACAGTTTCTCCCTTTGGAGAATAAATTCGTCATCTGAGCAAATTTGTATTGAAATAGTGATACCAGCATAAGCACAACAGGGAAGTTTCCAAGCTTCAGTTAAAGAAATATCTTGAAGAGGTATCTGAACTAAATTTCAGATATTTTCATGTATTTTTGTTACAAAGTGGAATAAGTGCCATGACATTTACACAACTTACACTGGATTGAAGTTCTCTGTTTTGAGATCTGTTTGAAGTCTACAGAAATTCTAGGGAGCTACTGTGACAACCCAAAACTGAATTTCTTCTTTGTTCTGTATTTTATTTCCACATCTACCTAACATGGCATATGCAGAAGATTGAGATTTTTAGTGTTTATAGCACTCATTCTTTTCTGGAAAAAAGGAAGATTCAGTACTTCCACCTGGAAGTTCCAGCTTCCAACTTGCCACTCCCTATTTCTTCACATTCTGTAACACACTTCTCCAATGAAACAGCTACCACCTGCTATGATTCAGATTACCTTTCACTAGCTATCATGAAGTTCCTTACTTTAACTCTGAACTTGAGAATACTCAATCAGAAATACAGGAATTAAAGTAGATTAAGTTTTAATTCAAACTGTTTCTCCTCTACTGGTCTCTAGTTTTGAGACACTTGTAAAGGCAATCCAGCTGCTCAGAATGCAATAAAAGAAGTGATAAGTAAGGTATTTAGTAGTAATAATGGGTTCCAATCATGAGTATGGGCCTCACAGGTTCTGTGAGGACACAAAATTAGTAAAATAATTGTGTTAGTATTGCCATTGACATTAATTTATAACTCACGCTAATGAAATAGGCACTGGAAAAATTAAATGTTACCTGTTTCACTTTGAGGATGGAGCGGTAAAAATATGTATTGTTTGCGATTTGTAAGGAAGGAACAAGCCCTGCAGATTTATGCCTCAGTAGAAACTTTCTTCTCGTTTCCAAATTATCCTCTGCATTTATGTTATATAAATAACATCTGATTTGCTTTGAAAAAGGGGGAAAAATACTTAGCTTGAGAAAACTCCTGCTATCCCTCCATTGCAATTATTAAACTAGTTAAACACTTAGCACTTCATAGATATTCAATTTAAATGACCTTTTCATCACCAAAATAAGAACAGCAGTCTTCGTTGCAAATATGCATTAAGATACATTTTTTGCTTTCCTGATGGCCTTGCTGTATCATAAGATTTTATTTGCTACTTTTACTGTTTTTCATAATTTAATATAATTTTTGTGTTTATGGGTACCTCATTGCAATCTTCCTAGTACAAATATAAGGTAATAATCCATAGTATGTATTTTTACCTCAAGTGTGAAGAAATCACAAATATTAAATGCAAACCCATAATTTAGAGCTTACCAGAGTCTGTGAACCAAGGAACAATTTGGTTGTTTTATATCTTGCTTTCTTGTTATCCATTCCATTATTAAAACATGAGAATAATGTATTATCTCCCTCTGAGAGAAGAAACATATTTTAGTAACTGTTGCAAAAACATCTATATGCCAAATACCAGTTTTGTGAAAGGAACTTGTAAAATATTAACATAGATGAAAATCTACGTTACAAAAAACACACACATGAAAAAACACTTGTGCATTAGTAATTTTTCCTATGATTATTAAAGAAATTTCTGAAGATGTAATCCTTTAACATGATGCAGACTTCCTGCTGACTCTCTAGATTGAGCTAAAATGCATTCTATGGTTCCTCTTATCCTTTGCCCATCCATATACCCAACCAACCATCTAGACGAGTGAGTGATGTGTTAAATTATTTGGAGTTATGTTTGTAAACAACTATTAACATTAGGTTCTACTCCTCTCTAGAAAGCATGCCTGCTTTGAGTGAGAGGATGTGCATGTATACCCTCACAGTACAGAATTCTACACAAGTTCTCAAGCAACAGTGACCAAGGAAAAGCTTNTAAATAAATAAATAAACCCACAAGACAACCAACCCCAAAACACCATATCACCTCCTAACCTCACTACATCACTTCGGAGAACAGCTTTCATCTGGAGCTGTACAACCTACACAAGCCAGCTGTATTGTAATCTGTATAGTTTCTGTTCATCTACCTCTTCACAACAATATGGATATTTCCAGATATTGCAATCAAGTTGGGTTCACACAGTTGGTAGAACAGAACAAAGCCTGGAAAGGCTCGCCAGGAGCATGGAACATACATAAAATCATCCTCTAAACTGCATGATTTGCAGCTTGATTCACTTGTCCGGTTTAATCAACAAATTAACTGAACTGAAAATTCAGTAAGATTGACTTGCCTTTTTTAGTATATGCAACTCCTGAAGAAAGTAAAAACATCTTTAAAAAGGTCACAATAGCGATATGGAAAATCAGTGTTCCCATCTGTTATAACAAGAAGGAATTTTCTAGAGTTAACAATCTGTAAGAAGAGACTTTTCCTTTTTATCAGCTCTAGAAAACATGAGGGTATTCCACAACACCTTTCTATTGGAATTGAGGTTTTCTGAATTTCACTTAGACACTTTATTGATTGCCATCAAGTCAATTAGCAGTTTTACCACCAGCGTTCCCTACACAACACTGCTTCATGTTGCTACATACTCACAGTCAGAGAAGGAGAGTGGGAAGCAGTAACTGACAGCAGATGGGGATTCAGCCAGTGTTTGACAGCCTTTGGGCTACTTAAAACAAGTTATTTGCCATTCATTGCATGCTCCACATCCCTCTCAGGGAAACATAAGGAGAGCTTTTGTTTACCAAGCCCTTTGAAGTCTAGGAAAGAAAGCGCAGAACAAATGCCAAATCTGAGGCGCTGTCTCCTCTATCAACTCCTCATTTACACCTTTATTTACACTTCTCACCCTCTCACTCCAGCTTTGCTCTTGTTATTCTCTGCATTAAAGGCACTACCCCTTCCTTCTAGCACAGCTGTAACACAGGCAGTGAGGAAGGCTCATTTCTTTCTCCTCACCACACCTGGTCAGACCTCTCTGCTTCCTCCTCCACGCTCGCGGGGCTGCAGCGAGCCGCCGCGGCTGGGGGCACAGAGGCCTGCCTGAGGCGGCCGTTGGCAGTTCCAACTGTCCCCGCGGCAGGTGCAGCAGCAGGGCTGGAGCCGCAGCCTTCCTGGTGCTCTGGAAAAACAGCTGCCACAAGGCCTCCCAAGAGGCCAAGCACAGGACTATCAGCTCTGTCTTCCTTGCAGCCAGCACTCTTGCCTCAAATATGTCAGCTGCCAGGGAAATTGCGCTCACCTGTGCTATGCTCCTGACCCTGCAAAGACCAGCAGGAGTGGTTGGTGTCTGTCTCTCAGTGGTTTAAAAAACTTGATGGCCAGTACTGCCTACTATGAGCCCTGGCTGCAGGGAGATCAGTGCCTTTCACTTCATGAAGCCAGATGCTGCAGGTTTGGAAAAGCTGAAACAGCCCACATGCATCTGTTTGCAATCATCTGATCATACTCTTCATTAGCACGAGCTACGTTGTATGAGTAGCATAAGCTACTGTGCATGACAGATTTGGTATAATCCAGACCAGGTGTATCAAAAAACAAACAGAAAAAAATCTTGTTTTTAGAAGATGTCATTTCTTTCATAAATACCTATATTTATCCTTCTATAGAAAGTGAGTAAAGACCAGATCATCAGCCTGGACGATTGGTATAGGAGCTGATCATGAAGCTCAGTGCTTCTCACTTTCTCCCTTCTCTTCCAGGGCACACAGAGACAAACATAGACACAAGTTACTGTGCCAGAAAGAGCTGTGCAGAAATATGCTGTGGACATGACTGTAAGCAGTTTTACTACTAACTGGCCAAAGGCAAAAACATAGTAAAGGCTTATTCATAGGTGATGGTATCAGCATATCTACGTTTATCCTCTGACAAAGCCAAGAAAGGACTTTTAATTTTAGAATTTAAATTTCTGAAATTGAACACCGATCCAGAGCACACTGTAATCTGTACAAAGATTTCTATATATTACAGAAGCTGTTGGGCCAGTCTCTTAAAGCCTATGCTGTCAGCATGATAGCAGTATGTTCGCAGTATAGGATAGCAATGGTTGCCAAACACTGTGGGGCAGAAGCAAAGACAAGCCAGTGAGATAACTAGAATAAGCAGTGGAAAGTTGTACTTAGCAAGGACAACTACAGTTTAAAACAATGAAAAAGAATATTTAAAGAGAAAGAGAATCAGAAACAAAGGAAGCTTTTATATTAAAAATTTGAATTAAAATTAAGGAAATCTTGAGGTATAATACTGTTCTGCTATGTTCAGTTCTCATCAGAAAGTCAATTATGAAAAAAACAACCACTGGGAAGGCTACAGAAGGTTGTAGCGCAGTCCACACTGCCAAGTCCATTTCTCTTAATCTCAGGGAAGTCGTGAGAGCTTTCCAAATACTTACTGTAAATAGTACACTTGCTTCCCATCACAGAATATCTAAAGGCCAGTGGTGTTACTGAATCTAATCTCCATATGTTTCCATAAACAAGGTTTTGCGTTTTATTTTCCAAATTTCTTGCTACTACTAGTTTCTCTCCTTACTTTTTTGAGACCTGAGCTCTTCAGTAGCAAAGAGGTGCAGCGTAAGAACAACATATGCTTCTCCCTCCTATGCTAATCTAAAGGGCCTGCTGCGGGTGGAAAAAAGGGTTCATACTGGTTGGTACCTGCGATAAAGCAATGAGTTCTCATATTGCTGTAGGCTTTTAAGAAATGCATGTGTGTTCACCACACAATGGATAACAGCCAGAAAATATATAATCAGATATAAACATGTAATTGGTAATTCTCACCATTTGTGCTTGCTTGGGACTGATGATCTAACAGTGAAAGGCTAATTGCTCATTATCAAACTCATCAGCTGTCCAACCCCCTACCTTATTTGCTAAACATGGAAGACATCTGTAATATTTAAGACATCTGTGTTTAAAGAAGTCTTTGGCTTTCTCTCAACATAGTTTCTCATCATACTTGACCCCACAGTAAATCTGTAGCAGCAAATCTCATTTTGCAAACATAGAACACAGGATCACTATGGACTCAGCCAAACAAAGGTTAAGGAGATACATTTCTATTCAAATACACTTAGGTCCAGAATTAGCAGAGGCAACACAGAAAGTACTTGGCTGAGTACATAGATTTAAAAAGAATTTTTTTCCAAAGTTCATTGTAGTGCTAATATGCCTCTCTCAACAAATGCTGGAATGTCAGTTATTAGATGAGGAAAAGAAAACTTTCAGGATGTCCCAGACGAACTACATTGGCACAGTCATGTTAAATCAGCAGAATTCTTTGCAGTGAAGTCCTTGAAATTTATGAACCCTTAAGTTGTTCATTGGGAACAGCAGGATACGACAGAATGTTATTATCTTTTATCTCACACTGTAAGGTCTCTGGAAGAGATAGTGCCTTTTTGTGTGTCTTTCGCTTAAAGTTGGCAGAAGAGAGGCCTACTCCCTGTCTGCCCCTCATCTGCAACTGCTGGGTCAGTCAGAGGAGAATTTGCCATTGGCCTTAATGGACAATGAATCAGACCTCACAGTAATAACACATAAACGATAATGATCAGAGAGCAAAACCTGAAGAGAGGGTCTCTTAGGTTCTGCATGTTGATTGCAAGGATAAAAAATGATTAAAAAGTTTATCTTGCTAATCTGGATCTTAGAAGGATGAAGAGCTCAATCTGCCAACCCAGAAACCAGCTGTTTCACACACGTATGTCATTTGTTGGAAGCTGCACAGGGCTGCCATTTTTCCTTTTCAGCTAACACGGAAACTCAATTTTTTGGCAAAGAAAATGGCACAACCAAGCCTTATTTTCAAACTGAACTTTTGTTGGACAGTACAAATGAAAAGTACTACCAACCTGACTGTTCTGTAACCTTAAAAGGAGAGAGCTCATTTTCAAGGAAGATCAAGATTTCTGCCAAGTGTTATCAGCAAACTCAAAACACTGGTTTCACAGCCTTCTTGACTGTTAGTGGTAAATCTGATCTAGCCTAGTGCAGTCTCTGTGTACCCATTTTAGATGATAAGCAGAGCTGGCAAAGAGAAATCTCTGTCCTTTCTGAGGTGGTGAAACCTGTGTTTCCAGCTCACCAAACAGACACATCATATGACTTCTTACCTCAGTACGCTCCTTTTCAAAGATTCTGAGGACACTATAAATCCAGTTCTGTGAATTATGAATCAAAAGAGGCTCCCTGCTAGCAGCTTACTCATATTACATACAATGAAGAAAGCAGCAAGTTTCCCTCACCTGTCTGAAGGCAGCACCCTGTCCTGAAATCACCAAATCAATCTGAGAAGAACCATTTCTCTTCAAATCAGCTGTAAGATCATATAGGACTACTTCTTTAGCTACTGGACTTGCTTCTGTTGGTCTACAAATAGTTGTTGTCTCCAGTTTCAACTCTGGAAGCACCTAAAGCCGTGCCTGTACAATTCACCACAGCTCCCCAGTTAAGAGGCTGGAGCTAATGAGCAAATTGGTATGTATACAAAGCACAGCATTGTTCAGAGACATCAGCTAAGATCCCAGGAGTCACGTAACTTGTAACCCACACCACCAGCGTGGAAGTGGGTTAAAGAGTCCTGCTGTACTGTGCCTTTTGGTGGCAATGTCTGGTCCTCTCACCTCACAACCACGTTAGCATGTTGGCATCAGCACAGCCGTGGTGGCTGCACATGGCACTGCAGATTCTAGCACAGCTCTCATCCACTTTTCAAAAGATCCTTTACCAGATAATAATGATGTTGGAATAAATCAAACCCATTATTGTTTTTTTATTGTTATTATTCCCTAAAAAGGAAGAGATGGTTGAGAAGCTTGGGAAGAGCCTGGGACAGGGCTCAGGGGTGTGTTGATGTGGGAGCATGGACCCAGGATGGATTCAGGGCTGAGGAATGAGGCAGTTTGGTGCGCTTTGAACTGACTAAAGCCGTGATGGGAAATAAATAAATAGATCTCCCTTCCAATCTCCCTATTTAGTACAGGGGTGCCGTGTGGTTTTGTGGCTGTTCTGCACAGTAGCCACTGTGTGGCAGAACAGATCAAGACTATGATTTTCTGCAGAGGACAGAGAGTGAAGAGGGCAATTCTCGCTGCCTGCATGGGACAGGCGCCATCTTGTCCGGGGGGTGGTGTGGTGGGGGCCCTGAGGCCGAGGCACCACAGCAGAAATAATGACTACAGGCCAAGCAGATGTGCCCTTAGCTGACCGTTCATTTAGTTCGGCACTGAACTGAAGAACCAGTATGTCATTATCCACACTTAATGGCAAAAAAGACATTTTAAGGACGAGCAAGATTTTAATTAGCTCCACTTTAGTATTTAAGATCAATGCTCAATGGAATTACTGACCAGAAGTTTAAATAAGAAATGCTTTTTTTTACGTTAGTTTTGAATTAGATATTAACACTTCAGAAGTGAATCAGGATTTTCTTGACGTAATCACCACATACATGCAAAGAAAAGATGGTGCCTGCTTGTAGACAACAGAAGTAAACATAGTTGGGTAATACAAAGTAAAAAACAGTTATGGTCTCCTATGATGCAACATGTGTAATAAGCTGTAGTCTTAGCACATTTGCTTAAGTATTGACAAAATAAAGGACAAGGACAAAACAAAACAGTACAAACCTACCTCTCAACTAAAGCCAGTGTGTCAAAACACAATTCAAGACCCAGACTGCACTTAGAGAACAGTGTTGAAGATAACCATGAGAACAGCCGATGTTGAAATCCAAGGCTATGAAAAAGGCAAAAGCACAAAACACCTATATCGATTTGCAAAACTTTCAGGAAACATGATCAAAATTTTAAGCAATTTTTTTTTTTTTTTTAATGGAAACCAATCCACCTTATGATCTTTTTGGGTAAGACTTTTTTCTTAGCAACTTGTGCTACATTTCCATGGCCAAAATGTTTATCTTCTGTTTTTGATGGCACAGTCTTACAGAACTGTGATATTAGTCCTGAAAGGCAACATGCATGTAGTCTAGCTTTTATAAAACTGTAGAATGTATTTCCAGTGTATAAAAGTGGACATTAGTCTCAATGGGACTACTTCATCTGCTAAAAAAATTGATGAGGCTAGCCTATTAGGGTGATTACTTGCACAAAGACAATAAGTCCTTCACTTCTACGAGCAAAAAATTTGCACTGATTGCAGGTTAAACAAGTTAAGCAGGTGGCAACTAAGCAGGAAAGAAGAATTGTGAGACAGCTTATATGTTGGTCAACTAAAGACAGCATTGCTGCAAGAAATTACTGTGACAAGACTGATCCTACTTCTTCGGATGTCTGATCCTCTGGCTAAACTTCAAGAGAGAAGTTTGGGTGTGGAAATGGAATGAGGAACCAGAATCCAGCTGTCAATGGTCAAAGGAGTCATAAAGTGCCAAGTGGAACAAGTGAAAGATCCTAGAAGCGAAAGAAAAAAAAATGAAATTATTCAAATTTACTTAGTTCACAAAGACCTATTCATTTATGTGTTCTTTTTACACAGTACTATTAAATTGCTGGTCTTTTGAGACTTGTTTTCATTGTGTGCTGTAAAGTGAAAAGCAGAGAGGCACTTAATAAAATCATTGCTCTGTACCAAGCTTCTGCTCATTTATTCAGCTCTATCAAAATTTTGATGGTCCAGAATTTGATACAGAATCCATGAACTACTATAAAGTCTACTGGGAAAAAAAAAAAAAAAAAGAAAAAAAAGGGAAAAGAGAAAAACTGCTTTTATGATTGCAAAGCAAATCATGGAAATATGAACCAACTGTGACAGCTTTCTAAGTCCTTAGCCAGCCGAAAACACTAACACTAGGAGGGTGAACTTGACTTCTGCATCTCTGTGGGTTGTTTACCTTTTTCCCTGCAGGTTTCAAAGTCAGTATTCACTGCTGACCTCCACTGTCGGTCATTCTAAGAGATGTGTATTTCAGGAGTTCGCATCACAGGCCAACCTGCTTCCTCTGATGAGGAATTTGCTACTCAAGTTGCTCTTGGAAAGGCAGACAAAGCCTGATTGCCTACAGATTTTATTTTGTTCATGATTAGATTGTTTCCTGGATCATATCTTTTCAGTAGCACCAGGCTTGAAGTTGAACTGTTGCTTTGAGTTAGCACATTGAGCAGGGGCTGTGGGATCAGGTCTACATGCTGAGCAGTTTTTTTCTGCAGACTCATATAAACATATTCCCCAGTAGATGTTTCAGCCCATTTCCATGCTAGGCTTTCCCACAGTTTTCTCATAAGGATATCTTCTAATTTAAATATAATACATAGGTATAATATTATCAGCAGAAACATCTGTCCATTCCTCATGTCGTACTTGAGACACTTCACTTCTGGCTCATTAAAGCTGAGTTTAATTGGGTTGGTAGTTAAATATGTACTTTGTTGTGAATTGTAGAGCAATTATCTGCTCTGAGTGAAATTCTCAATCTTGATCATGGACAACACACTAAGCAGGAGGCAATATAAAGGCTCATGTACATAAGAAATGAGGTATGTTAAAAATTAGCTGGTTTCTCCTCAGAAACAGCGGTAGCTCTGCTATGTTGAATTGAAGTGAGGAAAATCGAAATGTGTTGCAAAAGAAGCTTTCGTATCAGTCAGTCACAAAAGGAGAATGCTAATGTCACTTGGGTAAATGAGGTATTTCCATGTACCTTGCCTTCCCTAGTCATTCCAGCACTTCGTCAGCCTAATGTGTGACATAAGATAGGGATATAGCGTTCACTTGTCAGGAATTGAGGGAGAAACAGTTCATGGCTCAACTAGTGGTTAAACCTTTCACTCATGCACACAATAGACAAAAACCCTTCAGTGCCCTTATAGGTTCATGTCCAAAACCAACAACAAAAGCAAGTACATGGGCAACTGTTTGTTTCCCAAGAGGCTGGAGCAGCCTTAAACACAGCATTTCTTTGGTGAATGCCTTCAGGAGGTAGAACTAAGATTCCATTTCCTCTTAAGTACAAAGGATCATGAGCTTAGCATCTCTGATAAGTATCCAAACACCAGCATGTACTTGTAAAATAAATGAAAACCTAAAATTCCTGGGGGAATGGGCAAGAATGATCATTTCTCTTCCTGGTTGGAACAAGATGATCTCTAAGGTCCCTTCCAACCTGAACCATTCTATGATTCTATGATTCTATGATTTTTGTAAGCTATTAAGCATTCACTAAGCATGGGAAATCTTCATAAAACAGATGTACTGCTATGAATTATAGTATTTATCAGTCTACCAATGATACAATTTACTGTAAGTTTGCTCTTTCAAAAAGAAACCATATGTTGAATGGGAAAGAGTGTAAGAGTGTAAATGGAGATAAGGCTGCTAATTAATCTATGCTGATTGGCATTTTATGGATGAACTTTCTTTTACAATATTGTTAAGGGCTATATAAATTCTAGTTGTTATACATAGACAAATTTACAGACACTAGGTATATGATATAACTTAACTGTCAGCTGACTGTTCTAAAAGACTGTGGGTCCTGTACAACCAGGTGCCAAACACCTACCACATCAAAGCCTTTTATAGTTCTCGTTTTCAGATATATGAATAGTAGTAGTTTCTAAGGAGGGAGAGAAGTTGACTGGCTTTTTTTTTTCCATGACTCTTGGAAATTTGATGTTACAGAAAGAGTCTTGAATCTTGGGACACATGAGGAAGTCACATTTCCAACTATTCCCAAAGAGTTCCGGAAGTTTAAGTCGAGGAAATGTCATCCTGTTGGATCCTGTGAGCCGTAAGTCACGGTGCAGGTTTGGCTTGTGAGTATGCCTGTCAGTCTCCTGTCTTGTTAATTGCCTCTTTGGAGCTGCAGTCTCATCAGAGAGAGCAAGTCCTAACAGAAGACGAGGAGGCATTTGAGCTACAACTCTCATAGGAAAAGGAGAGCATTTCCAAAGTGAAGCTTTTCAGCTTTTGGCTAAAAAAGTAGTTCTGAGTATTTAATTGGTTAATTTAAATGAAAACAAGGTTTTCACCAGAAAACAAGCTTTTTGTTTTAAAATGTGCATTTAATAAAAATCTATTCTCTGTTTCAACCAATGCTGGGAATTATATTCCCTGACAAAACTACTTGAAAATGGATTTCATAATGTAGAATAAAATACAGACAATCTTTTCCAGATGACTTTAATGATGTTATTATTCCTAAACTAAACATGATAAACCTAGGAAACTCAGAATTAAGGTTAATGAAAATTCAGCACATTGAAGATAAAGAAAATAAGTGTTTGAGCGTGAAAAAGACTTTAGCCTCTGCCATCCCATGCTGTAGCTTGAGAGTTATGAAAAAAGGTTATTTTTAGTTTGATTTACACCAGAGCATCTTAAAGCAGCCAGAGCATACTGAATAATCAAATAGTTTTCAGAAGTAGTTGGTATTACCGGAGTAGCACAAGTGTCCAGCCAAGCTCAGCTCAGCTGCCTGTGTACCAGCTTCCAGCTACCTTTTGTGCTTCTCTGTTCTTCCCTCTGCCTTACCCTGTACACAACTGTCTTGCAGTCCTTCTACCAGCTTCTTCTACAGACCCTCCTACACGTACCTATATCTCTGCACACATAAACCAAATGTGTAAGCTCACACACACAGATATAGAAGCACAGATGAGTTTTAATTACCCCATGTTTAGCTGGGCATGGCTTTTTCTTAAGTTTTCTGGTTCTTTCTTATTGCTTCTTGGCATAATATAATGAGATTGATGCATAGTTTATCAAGAGTATACATTAAATTAATGCTGGTTCTGTAATTTCAAAATACAGAGGGTAAGTGCGTTTTCCTTAGGAACAGCGTAGCATTAGAAGTTACTTTTCGAAAGTAACTGCCTTCGTTTCAAAGGGCCACTAACCCCATAGAAAAGGTGCTCTCTTGGAATGGCTCCCACTTCTCAGCATTTCAAGTGAGTGAGGCTCTGTTGAACTTGAGGGGTGTCACCTCTCTCAGTATCAGTGACAGATCAGAGCAGATTTCTCTTACAGCACTCAGTCAGCTGACGTTAATTTAAATCAGAACTCTGTCCAGAATGCCTGGAGTTGGAAGCTACTTTCAAAGAGGGTAGTTCTACAGGAGTTTGGATTTACGGTGAAATGCAGAAAAACAAACATTCAACTACAATATTTTTCAGTCTGACTCTTGAATTTTGAACTCTCTGGCTTTGTCTCCAGTGACTGAATGTGGTGAGATGTAGGTAGCAATTTCTGTCTAGCTCTCGATGGTATATTTTCAGTTCCATCAGTTATATCTTTAAAATTCAGGGTTTTTTTCTTTTTCTTTTTCTTTTTCTTTTTTTTTTTGAATGGAATGTAATATTTTAAACCCTCAAACTTGCAGGTTTGGGTGCAATTCTTGTTCTTCCCCTCAGCTATCCACAAAGAAGCACTTAAAGTAAATCTGTGTGGTACTGACTGGATGGAAAGGCAGAACTTTTCATATTGAGACGTTACCTTGAAGCATAAGTTTTTTACAAAAAATCAGCGGTGGAGCTGAATAACACTTTGTTTTGTCTGTTCCACAGGAAAGATTGTGAGAGAGATTTGAGTAAGTACTCAAATAAGTCACAATTATATTCCATTTATCATGCAGTGCTTCACATGCAAAACATTGAGGCACTCAGGGCCATTGACTCTTTAATATAAATAAACACTCATTCCAAGGCAGGATATCTGAATAATTAAAAATTTTTTAAACAAGATCTACTGCATATTCATTGTCATCTGTTAAACATCTCCATTCACAGTTTCTCTCATGATTTTTCATTTTTGTAACACAACCTCTGCATTTCAAATCTTTACATGCTCAGAGGAAAACCAACAAGATCAGCTGAGCAGAAGTGAATCACTGCTGTTGGGAGAACCTAGCAACATGGCACAACAAGTGGAGATAGGAAGTTGATAACCACATTAAACCGTGAAATGAATTAGAAGCTGACTAAAGCAAAATATGATTATTATAGTTGGCCTTTGTCCAGAGCATGCAATTTTTGTAATTAGGTATTCAGTATCAGCCAAAAATCCTTCTTTCTTTGTTCATAAAAAAGGAACAAAATTTTAACGGAAGTTAGTAACTGAAGACAGAAAGGACACATGGGGTTTTATGGCAGAATTCTTGCTGAAAGTGATCAAAGAAAAGTTTCCATTCTGCTCTGCATCTGTGAGAGTATCCGGGGTTATTCATGAGGCAGGCACTCAAATGATGTCACAGTTAATGTTTAGCATCATTTTCTCATAGGCCAAATCCTTTCACACCCTTTTTAAACAAAGTGTTGGCATTGGACCACACGATACTGCAAAAGAAGTCAAGATTATATGACATTGACACAATGTCGCACTGCCAACAGGAAGCTCAATAAAAGAAAAAAAAGTTTCATTGTGTTAATTCAGTATAATAAAATACTATCACCAGAAAATCAACATGAGACATGGTAGGACCAGTCCTGTTACACCTGGACTTGTTCAGGAGTCAGCAAAGAGGTGCCAGTGTGACAAATAGGAGTGATAACAGATGGGCATTGAAATTCAAAGCATGCTCAATCAGTTTCATCTGGAAATACAGACTATACTGTAAATGTGAATTGGTCGGGATTGATAGGTAAACAGATTAATTTAAAAAAAACCCAGTGTTACTGCTAGAGTTCCCAACTATCTGTTACAGTAACTTTAGAGAAGATCTAGCAAAAACTACCTTATTAAACTTTCCTTCATGGGTGTGTCTCATTAATACAGAATTTGTTTTTTTAAAAAGGATTACTTTTTGCATTTTAATGTCAAAACACATTGAGGTTGAAAGAAGCCCCCAATTCACCAATTTAAAGCAAATACAGCTTTATACCAAGAAGAGAATTTCTTTTTTTGTTGACAGTGTTTTCTTCCCCATTATTAGCATAGCTCTTCACTGTGACTAAGTCCTTGTGGTCCCTCTATACAGAAATATCAGATCCCAGCTGCTAAGCCAAGAAGAAAGTGATGGCACCATGGGATGAAACTTAAAAGGAAAAGAAAAGAATTAAAAGCATTTTTTTGCTGGTTGCAGTACGGTCCTGCTTGTTTCCAGGAGAGAATGGAATAAATTCCACCCTGGTTGTATGCCACCGCGATTTTAGTGCAAACATCCTTACCCTGTTTCATTAAATGTCACTGTTATCAGCTAAATGGATGAAGATGAGCTTGGACAGTGAAAATTACTGAGAGAGCCTCCAAAATGAGGTCAAAACAGCACTTACTAAAACTTTTCTCTTAATAACCTTATGATAAGCCCATGTTTCTGGCTGCTGGCCTGAACAGGAACCCTGGGCAGACGAAACACACCCCTTGAAATCGAAGGCGCACGAGGAACACGTGGTGCCCCCACGTGTGTTCCATGACTAAGGCCCATGGCTGAGGAAGTCAATGAGCCTTTGTTTCAGCTTTTTGCTCATGCCTTAGCTAATGGAGAGCTTTTACAAAACAAGACCTATGGGGTAGAACAGACAACAGGGAATTAATGCATTGAATACAAAACAGAGATGCTGTGACTGCTGAAAGCTATGGTAATACTAACATTATGCTTACCTCGGGGTCCATTACTGTCTCAGCCAAATGAAAAAAGATTTTATTTCACTAAAAGCTTTTTATATGTCATTTTTGGATTGCTGATATGAACTGTTTGTAAAAGTTCTATGGGGCAGCAAACTAAGTAAGTTAAGAATGCCATCTTTTCACTCATCTTCAACAATGACCACGGTTTTAAGGCACATAAGCTACATCTGAGCATGTTCTTGCTTTGGTATTTTGTAGAGGTGTTAGCATGTTCCTGGACAGTCTAAGAAACAGAAGCATGTACTTCCTACCTGAAGCTTCCTTGCCAGCTGGGATCAGGTGAGTGAGTAGGCAGCTCATCCCTAATAGACACAGAGAACAATCATTCTCTGTCCTTTTTCAACAAACTTTTGCATATTAGAATTTTATCTCTCTGTCTTCTCTTTGCCAGATTAAACAACCCAGGACCTTTACTTGTTACAGGTCAGGTTTTGTTGTTCATAACCTTGTTGCTTCCGCTATGCTGTCTTGAAAGATGATGACCGCAGCTGGACACCATCCTCCAACTGAGGCTTTCCCAGCACCAAGGGCAGCAATTTGTACGTCTTCTGCACAAAACTCTTAACTATAGTCTCAGCATGGCATTTCCCTTTTCTGTGACAGTACTGTATTGCCAGTGTCTGTTCAAATATCTTTGTTCCTGAGCACACAGTATCAGTTTCATGCTGAAAACTCGCACTGTGTCAATTTCTGCTTCCAGTATGAACCTCCTGCAAATTCCTGCACTATAGTTTTGCCTTTACTACCTCCTTCCCGTACATTCTAGCAGCATACTAATTTATTACAGACATCGGGATATATTTCAATATTTTTAAAGTAAATATAATGTGGGATGCCTGCAATCAGCTTGGATAAACAGCAGTTAAGCAGTTTACTTCAGTGCAATAGAATATTGTTCCTGACATGACTATGCATGCAAAACTCTCCTTTGAGCTTTTGTATTCCTTTATACAAAACTCATCAATGCCACTTTGTCATTCTGCAGTGGCTGGGATGATGGTACCAAGACCTGCTTTTCTTGCTATCTGGTAACTGGCGGGATCTATAGTGTGGCAATAGCTGACATTACAGACGTGATTCTGAGCTATGTCCCCTTTGCAGTTCATGTTATTCTACACCTTATTTCTATATTTACAGCCAATATAACAAAAATATCTGCTGCTGAAGAGCCTTTCTGTGAAAGTAGTCAGTATGGGCTTGTAGGGACTACCTACCTGGAAATGAATGACTGCCAGCTTGGTATTGATAAAGATGCCAGATTCACTGAGGGAGTGTTCTGGCTTCCTGAGCAACGTGTGCTATTTAGCTGCCTGGGATTTGAAGAAAGTTTCTCCTCCTTTCTTGGTTAACTAATTTCTGCTCACAATAACAGGCTCACTCAGCAACAGGACCATCTCTTATGATGCCAAGACCATTTATCTCCCCATATATGTTTCTCTATGTATGTATACGCATGCATGATGACAAGTGACAGTCCCAGAATTCCAGTGTTTCAGGCTTTTTCTTCATTACCGTATCTGGTTCTGACATCCAGACTGTTGGATACCGCTTTCCAAGGTAAACACAAGTTAGTTTCTACTCTTCCACTCTGTGACTCAGTTGAATAGCAGTCAGTAGCCTGTCTGCTTTCATGAGCACCATGTGCTTCATCACAACATGGCCCTAATCCTTTCCCATGAAGAACATCTTTGTGGCAGCGATGAGCTGTCATCATCTATGCTCAGAGTACTGGCATTAGGAAACTCCTGTGAGGCTATACAATTTATTACAGTTTTTGCATCTTCATCAAAAGGCTGAGTGCTGTCTTAGCTTGTGTCATGTGTTGTAGCATGGGGTTCCACTTTTTTTTCTAAAGCCTAGCCTCTTCATTAATCTTGCATGCTTTTATTCTTCAGCTTTTCCTTTTTCTTATAGTTTGGATTGCAAAATGTGTTACATACGTTCTGCCACAGCCTTCGCCGTTCTGCAGGAGCTGCTGTGAGCTGGATGACTGCCATTGCTTTGTGAAGTCAAAGAAAGTTTTACCAAGAGTTAACTGTAGAGTGTGTAGCGGCACAGTTTCTTGTTTTAGTTTCCAGTCTTGATCTGATATCTTCTTGGCATCTCAATGAGCTCCTTCAAATTTAGAGATTGTAATATACTTTACCTTCTCTTTCTGAAAATGTGAATTCAGTACTGTCACTTTGACATACAATGCAGTCCTTGTATTTCTGTAATTCAGCTTCAAAGTCAGCCTAAATTAATCTCTACTAAATAGAAGGTACAAGCCTGATAAGTGGCAGTAAAAGCCTCACACCCTGCACTGCCAGGCATGCCCTCAGGAGGCTGTGGCACCTGAGTGCTAGGTTTCCAGGATTTCCAGACTCCTGCTTCCTTGGCCGTGCTGTGAAATGACTGCAACCTGTATACATTGCCCGTTCACAATCTTTCAGAATGTGGGAGTGTGGATAGATAAATATTTTTTAGTGCTTCAGATTTTCAAAATTCCAGCCTTGGAAATAACATGTGCAGCACAGCTGTGCTTGGCTATGTACTTGCAGTACCTGTAAGGCCAGGCACATGAGAACTCCTTAAATCCCAGGGGTTGCTGGGCTGGGGGTTCAACGGATGCCTTTTCAAGCATGCATTGTTGGCTCCTCTGTAGAATACTGAGGATCACAGAAACTAGAGACCACTCTACTACACAAAAACAGTTTATCAGATAATTTGCAAGCATACTATTAGATATGATGCCCAGGGAAGTCATTGATGCTCCCTCCCTGGAAGTATTCAAAGCCAGGCTGGATGGGGCTTTGGGCAACCTGGTCTAGTGGGAGGTGTCCTTGCCCGTGGCAGGGGGGTTGGAACAAGATGATCTCTAAGGTCCCTTCCAACCTGAACCATTCTATGATTCTGTGATTCTATGATTCTATGATATGCTAAGATTGAAGTCCCATATCCTGCAACAGACCCAGCAGGTAAAGTCCTATGGTTTGGCACAAAATTGATGCAGCAAGGGTAGCAGCCATTCACCATCTGATGCTTCACTGCTGTGTCTCAAACCTGGCCCCAAAAGCCCACAGCTGAGGAGTTATCCCAGTTCTGTGGCTAGTTTCAATCTTGCTTTTCGCACTGTTTCTTTGAACAGGTGAGAGAAGACGATACCCTTGGACAGAAAGTGTTGCACTGTTTTGCCAAGATTATTGAATAACCTCCACACTACTTTCAGGGATATACAATGGTTATATTTGAACTTGTTAGAACTACAACTCAGTAATCAGTCCTACATGCTTCAAGCCCTACCCTTTCTGTAAATGTTTTTTCACCTTTGATTCTGATGACCTATATAATTTTAATTTGCCATACCATAGATAAACAGGCACTACGGTATTGAAATGAATCAAAAATCTAGATTTTAGATCTGATTTGGTTAATAAAAGAAGTTATTAAACATCCTCTGCAGAAAAGTAGTTACTGAACAAATATTGCACGAAGGAAATTCAGTTTCACTCGGAATAAATATGGCCAATCTATTTGTGTTGCCCAGAGTCAGAAATGCAGGAGCTCAAATTAAGAAAAGACAAGTGTCTGAAAAAATCATCGCTGCTTTATATCTTTGAGGTATTCAGTAACACAGGTGAGGACGTATGAGCAATTCAGTACCTTACCTTTTACTGTTAGGGTAGAGGTAGCTTCCCACTTGCAGCTTTCAGAGAAATATGAAAGCAGTTTACTGAAGTGTTGACAAAGAACACAGTGCATATTCTTTACCTCTGCCTCCCACTTCACTGTCATGACAAGAAATGCTATATAGCAAGACAGATGTTAATTGATAAGGCTTATTATCCTTCATAAGGATCACAAAGCCATTTTTTCCATCAGGAAACATTAAAATGGAGAAAGCAACTCATGGATCCCCAGGGGTATGAAAGGCTGTGCAGAATAACTCTGCATCAGACCATCTCACATTTTTCCATTTTCACATGAACTGCTGCAAGTGTATTTTCAGCCCTAAACAACGGTGCAGCCTACTGAAGTTTTCCACGGGATGAACAGCAACAGTCAAGATCATCTTACTTTGCCGTGGAAGACTGTAGTTTCTGTTTGTGTGTCCAGACTCCCAGCTGAGGTGAGCTGGCACAGTTCTACCCACACACAGCCCAGTCTGCATCACACCAGCGCCAGGACCTTGGACTCATGACATGCTCTGCCAAAACTCCAGCTACAGTCTTGATGCGGTTGGCATGGCTGTTACTCTTGTTGCTTTTCTGGACCAAGCTAATACTTTGATCTCTTTATACGGATGGACATTTGCAAACAGATTTGACATACGTTTCTAAAGCACAGGATAAAGTTGTCATTCTGATGATCTTCCAGTGGCTGATTAAAGGAAATAAAACAGCTGGATGTGTTTGACTACGCTTTGTCTCTTAGGCAACTAAAAGAGGTGCAGGCAGGGAAAGGGAATGAAGTGTTGGTGAAAGAAAGTAGCTGAGAACAAGTGAATGCCAAAAATACCCCTCAGCTGGACAAGAATAGCAGCACCTGCTACAGTCTTTTTGAAAAAGGGTATATACGCAGGTATTTTTTTCACTCCCAAGACAAGGAACAATGTTGCTAGACAGAGGATATGGAATTCACGCTGATGTCACATTTGGTCCTCTGTGACTTTTGGCATTTCATGCAGACTTAATACCAGAAATCCCATTGTGGTATACCTTTGAATCCATCACACTTAAAGCTGTAATTTATACACACAGTATGATTTGTCCACAATGAAGAATAGTAGTCAGCCGGGTTGTGTTTGGTCTACAAAACATGTGGAAAGACAGCAAAGTCCAACAAATCATAGCAAAGAACTAGAGTCTCAGAGAACCCCTTCTGTTACCAAATCTGCTGCACCTTAGCACAGGAGCTTGGTTAAAGTGCCCTGGCATCACCAAGGCTCTACTTCCTGCCTTTTGAAATTAGGAGAGTGGATCAGTCCTGCCTTTGCAGCCATCTACAACTATCTATATATTTAACCTATTTTCCCCACTTCTCCTTCATGGGCATTGTCCCACTCCTTTCCACACAGGCATATATATCAGCTTGGTCTTGAAAGCCACTCATATGAGTCACGAACTCAAATTTGATCACCACAGTTTCATCCAGAATTCCAGGACTTACCCGTCCTAGTCTTAAAAAAAAAAAATCCTAAACTTTTGATTTTCAAGTAATTTGAGTTTCAAGGGGAACACACACCATCTAATCATCCAGTTTGTGCAGTAAATCTAGATCCACAATCTCAAACTCTCAATGTGATTTGTGCTCCAAAAGCAAGTCACACTACCTGGTTGGAAATCTCAGCTCCTGCTGCCGATGCTCGTTGCCGTAGGAGTCAGTGCTCTGACAGTAGAACATGGAGGTTTTTAGCCTCAGTGCTGTGTTGGATGTAGCAAGGCTAGGGGTTTAAAAAAGGCATTATCATGGCCTATGGTCTTTAATGGGTTCCTAATTAGATGCACATGCTGATGAACAGAAGAGAATCTGATGTCTGCTGCTACTGGTTATTTTATTACCTAAAACTAAAGCTTTAAAAGCACTTCTTCATAATAAACTTAACTGAACTGCTACTTCTGCTTTTATTAAATGGTGATTTCAAGGTAAATCAAAATTCTCTCTGCCCGGGAGATCTTTAAAACAGCATTGCTGTGAAACCTCAGCAAGCAGCCAGCTCTAGAGCATACTGCTCCAAAATACTTATGCTTTAAAAAAATGCATCTTCAGAGAAACTGTGTAAGCTGCCTTGAGAACTAAGCCCTGCTGGAATAGTGATCCACAATGATCTGAAAAGCTTCTCTGGTCTGGGAGAGAAAAGCACAGCTGAGCTGCAGGATCCTTAAGCAGCACAGCTTGTTTTCGCTCATTCTCTCCAAGGCCCACAATAATTTTTCTGCACATCAGTCATCTCGGTCAAATTTGACTGATAGTAGAGATGTCACCTCTATTTACAAAGGTTTCAAGCAAAAAAGCCACACCTAACATTCAGGTAGAGAAGGGAGAGGGACCTCTCAGTTTCCCAGCTGATGGGAGAGCTGTCGTGAGTTCACTTTTTAGTAGAAGTCAGAGAATCTATCTGGGAGAGGAACTTTGTTACTACCCAAAGTGCAGGAAGAAGATTCAGTAAGTTCTGCCCCTATTTGACACTGAAGACAACCAGCCACGAGGAACTAATCAGGCATAATTAGGTTGAGAGCTCAAAGGTCGATGAACACATCAGAATGAAGCATTATTTAACTACATAGAGGATGAATTCAGTCTCATACCAGGGAAGTACTGAAAGAACGTAAGCAAATACCTACATGCGTAATCATCTATCTTAAGTCACGTCAAATGAAAGCTTTGTCAATAGTTACGGGCACGTTACACTGTTTTTCAAAACAAAACTGCTTTTATTCACCTCTTTCACTGCCTCCATTTAACAACCACTTAGCCAACCTGTCCCTACTGCAGGAAGAGAGGCAGATAAGCATGTACAGTGTTTGAAAGACTAATGGGTGCTAAAGGAGGGGAGACCCAGCCCTGTTTTGGGTGTAACATGCCATTTTCTTTTTTTGCTCTGTATTACAAACTGAGAGTTCTTTCTTCTCTATGACAAGTGACAAAGTTTGGCTATAATTAAAACTAACATGACTTTTATTTTTCAAAGGCTCCTAAGCAATCTCAGTCAGTGCTCTGCTTCATAGAAATGAGCCAGCCACAGAATTCCTGCTATGGAACATTTCCCTCCTAGCTGCTTCATAGCTCCAGAGAGTTTCTTAAGGTAAGGGCGGAAAGTACAATGTGACAGACCCCTCCCACGGGGCATTCCAGCCCCCAGGCTAACAGGTGTTTCCCAGGTGATATGCTCAGGAGGCACAGGCCTCTCTCCCCCTGGAGGCAGAGATCTCATCGCACTTCCTTGAGTCTTCCTCTTGGTGTAACAGCACAGATAAAGGCAGTCAAGCAACCTGATTGTCATCTAAGGTCAGAAGCACAAACAGCTTGCTCTTTCTCTTCTTGCCATTCAAAATAATTTCCTAAGGTAATTTTTGGGGGAAGAAAAATGCTAGCAAAAATGCACAGGTACACGAGAGGTTACAGCTGATTTATCCCACTGCTGTATTCAGTGGCAGTAGACAACACAGAAATTCAGGGAGCTTCCACAGTACCATACCATCAAAGCTGCAAGCAAATGTAGCTCAGGAATTCTGAGCATCAGACATGATCCAAGTGCTAGGATTGAAAGCCTTCTGCTTTTAGCAAGTTATGTAAACTTCAAAAGAAGGGCAGAAGCATTGCTGGTCCCAAAAACAGCTAAAGAAGGGAAATATTGTTAGATAGTCAGAAAGCTAGCTGCAGAAGAGGACATCATTTGAAGACTTAATTATGCATAGACAGCAAGAAGTGCATTCTACAGGCAAGTAAGAGGCAAGAGGAAGGTTGCACAGTTAGCCATGTAGCAGAATAATCAGCATAGGGGATTAGTTTGAAAGCCACTGAAATCTATGGAATGAATTGCATTATGTGTAAGAGATGCAGATCCATTTTCAACGATGCTAAATTCCTACAGAAACATCATTGTGGGCAGATTTTTATCTATTTTTAAAATATTAAAAAAATTAAGTCGTCTGTGACCTTTTGAGAGCTAAATCATACCATCACAATGCTGAAATAACCAAAACAGCTTTGAAGACCAGAAGCTCTGCTGAATGCAATGGGAGTTTTGCCATAGACTGCAAGAAACCATGGACTGTTCCTCAGCATAAGCTAGAGAGAAGAATATAAATCTGCTGGAGCAATGTTTGTGGAACATGGTGCTGATTTTAGTGATGGCTTTTTCCATACACCAAGCATGAGATCACGTACAGGGCTCTGTTTACATGGTGATGTAATTTTACAGCAGAAGCTGGAAAAACAAGGAGGGTATATCATGTCCAGCATGATTTATGCCAAGCTTTCCACAACTATGCAGCCTCCCTCCCATGTCATACATATTTTGGCAAGATGAAAATAAGAAATGGAACAACCCTGCCCTCAGTTTCTAGACAGCCTTATGCTTTGGCTGCAAAATTAACTCATAACTCAAAAGCAACCTCCATTGGGCAGTCTTTAAGTCAAACAGCATATGCACTTAATTGAATGCTTATAAAATTACCTTTCGTTTTATATGTATGTCCTCCCAACAAAAGAACAAACCAGGGCTGTCTAATGGAGTTAGCAGGATGGCACTATTTATGTTGTGATCACAAAAGATATACTCAAACACAGTTACTTTGCAACTAATGCTTTATGGCATTGTGGTTTACAAACTGTTACAGCTGCTCATCTTTTGAGGTAGAATCTTACATTTTTTTTCCTTAAAAGGAATGCCATGCCATGCCATTGAGATGTAAAGACTTGAAAAATAAATTTGTTGGTCTTGTTCACATACAGAATGCTCTTAATCATAAACAGATAAACTTAGAAATGTTTAATTTACCAGTGCAATTGTATACACACATCCTGAAAAATCTGATTAAGTTTAGTCTGCGAGTGGTTTCTAAACAGGCACAGATCTCTCTGTGAATAACATTTAACATAAGATCATAACCGCTGTTCCACTTAACCTACACACATTTTGTCCTGATTTAAATAAGACTGATGCAGGTTCTGAACCTCTACTGCTTCCATAAAGATTGCTATAAAAAGTTGAGGGAGTCACTAACTAGAAACGACAGCAAATCCAACTGCAAACCACATGTGAATTAGGTGAATTAAATGACAAAACAGCTTTCACAACAATATTTTCCGATGTCGGTAAGCCTGGATATAACCTATAATCAAAAGAATGTCTGAACATGCATTCAAGGGACAACATAGAGCTGTCACCCTTAGAAGAATGCTCTGAGACACCTTTTTCCCTTCTTTCACATGTATCCTTGAGTACTTAAACATACTTGCTAACTTATGTCATGGATTAATCTTCAAATGATGCATCGTTTTCATCTTCCAGAAGGCTGCCTTCATCTGAAATAAGCTGAATTTGGAGGAGCCAAGTCCCACATGTATTTATGAGCAGTCATTGAGCAGTAAAGCAAAATATTCTGCGCTTAAAACACAAGACATCTCAGGTGATTTTTAGCTGGCCTGTTAATATGCTGAAATAGAAGTAACAGCTGCTGGATCACCCCATTTAAAGCCAGTTGTACCCCAGGACTGGTGCTAGGAACATGCATACGTCCCCTTGTCTCATATTTTTTCTTCAGAATGCTCGTCAAACGTAACAAACAGACAACCTCTAGATCCAATGAATCATTAACGAATCCCAATGCTCAGCTGCCCTTATTTTCTGTAAAGGAGTGTGCATTGAGACGAGCAGAGACAAATTTTGCACAATAGGGCACACAAATGACATTTTGCTTTCTAAATCAATATTTCCTTAAGAACATTGTAGTACTCTGAACATATCGAAGAACAAATCTGGGCAACAAGCAACTTGAAAGTCCCAATTTTATAGAAAAAAAGCAGTGTCTTTAGTCTCAACTGGATGCAAAGAGAAGTATTATGACTTCCTCCTAAATCTTCACATTCTCCTAATCTTCACCAGTAATGTGCGAAAGGTATCTTTACAGAGGTAAGAGAAGAAGAAAGATGCAACTCTCTGAAGATGGAATTTCACACTAATTGACAAACTTCAGAGCTGATGAACAGTGGAGCAAACATTTTTCTTTTCCCAACTATTAAGAATTCATGAAATTCTTACATGAATGCACACAGCAGAGCAGAAAACCCCAACAGCTGGGAACGAGCACAAGATGAAGAAGGGCCCCAGAGTACGTTGTTTGGAGTGCTCTAGGACCTGTGCACATCTTACAGAAGAAGCTTTATATATCCATGAGGTGTTGGCCATGCACACCTGCAAATAAAACACGACATGAAAAATTGTTCCTTTCCTAGCATTTTCTCAGAGAAAAAGGTAGGACTTGAACTTCAGCTCGTTATGCTTGTAAACACTGGTATACACATTAAAAAAAAAAGATGGATTATTTTGTGTTCATAACTTTTATTACAAACATACATTAAATATTAACACGGGAACAAATGAAACATTACTAGTTAGGACTCAAAAGGTTCAACATCCTACAGCAGCCAACACATCCATTTTACACAATATCCACTGAGTTGGCAATCATCGCAGAGCCACTTTTGTGGTAAATGAAGCCTCCAAAACACTGGAATATTCTCTGTCCTCTCTTTCAAACAGAACAGCATTCTGCATAAGGAAACAGTTAGTTTGCACTTTTGTTTACTTTGGTACAGCCACAATGAATAAAAAGATCCCTGTATTCAAGGAGAGACGCTCCAAGAACATCAGCTTGGTGCAATTCTTTTTTTTGTTTTAACAACAGGCTAGGCTTGTCCCAAGTACCGTAACTGGATGGAAGCTGACATTGCAAGTCCAGATCCCCTGAGCCAACGGGAAGCTTTGCAAGAAGTATCCACAAGAGCAAGAACCAATGTCTGTTCTTCAAGTAACATGCAAAAAACTGTTTCAGTTCATTTATAAAAACTGGTCAAAAAAGCAAAGCATATGAGAGCCAGGAAAAATCCTTTTGTTCACCCATTTTAAAAACCATTTTTAAAATAACTAGATGATTGAAGACTTAAAAGCTTTAATTAACAACTGATTAAAAAAAAAAAAGATTCCATTCTTTTTTCTTGGCCCTTACTTGAAGTTGAAAAGACTAAAATAAAGAAGCTTTGAGCTCTCTGCTTAAAAACAACATGCCTTCCTGTGACAGCGCTTTCTCTGCCCCCCGCTGTTCCTTTGCCTTCAAGCAGTGAGTGCTCTCACCACCACTCCAGTTCTTGTGTCAGATGTTTGAATGGGTTCCAAGTTATAAAAAAGATACTGTTATTCAGTGTCTATATAAACACATATTTGAGCAGCGCAGACAGCCAACATTAAATGCGTAAGCGATGGATTTAATGGAATATATTTTTCTTAAATCAAGTAGTTAATGTAGTGCAAAGACATCTTTGCTTTTAGGTGCCTATATTATCTATTATATACATGGCATTTTTCCATCCTTAAAAATAGTTATGAATTGACCCCTGAAAATATGGGGACTAGTAGAAAAATAATCTTAGGATTTTACAGGAAAAATATCATTTGCAAAAAAAAAAAAATACGGTAATTTCTTCTTCCTCGAAACAAGTAACAAATATATACTTGCACATGTAGTTTTTTCAGCATCCTATTCATGTAACAAACACTTATGCAGTAGTAGCCCATCTTTTAGACAAAGCCTGATTTCTTTAATATTCCGCTTTTTATTTAACATAAAAAAGCACTTACATCAGTAAATATTTGCTTACTCCTTAGTATATTATTCTGGCTTTTAGTAGAGTAAGCAAAAGATTGTTGTTAAAAGATTGTTGATTAGATAGGAAGTCGTTTACATAAGAATTATATATAATAAAGTAATTTATCAAAAAAGACTGGCTTTGATGCTAGGCAGAGCCGATACCTCTTTACATTATTCCCCTTATCCCAAACAACATTCACAAAACAGAGTGCGGCTGGAGGGCCTCATTTGAGAAGATCACAGTCAGAGAAACTTTTATCTTTCAGTTCCTCTGTTTAGAAAAGTGAGAAGGATAGGGGAAGACCCAAGATACTGGGCATGTTGGTGCACTGAACAATCCCTCACCAGTGGTAGACATCAGAAAAACCTTTGGGTGCTGCTTTATTGCATGGTTCCCTTTATGCCTCCTGCTACAGCCACAGCTTTCCCACTTGCTGGGGCACACCTTAACTCAGATCAAATGGTGCCAACACAGGTGTGGCCCCAGAGGCTCAGATGTACCTAGGATCAAGCCACGGACCAGACTGATTCCCACGGACTGTGAAGTCTGCCAAAGACAAGATTGCAGACGAGGATGAAGTCTGTGACTAGTGAAGATGATGTTGATTTAAGCTGTTTCTCTCCAAGATTGACTTTCTATATTCTTACAGAGCTGGAAAGGGGCAAAAGTGTATTTTACATGGTGGATCTATTTTTAAGTCAAATGAGTGCTCTTCCCATTTCCTAATTCATCTTCTTAACAATACTTAATCAGTACTTCTCTTCAGGAAATTGAGTTTTTTCCAGTTAACATGGAGGCATGATACAGTGGAGTCTTTTTGAACATCTTGTACAGACAATATTTTTCCTTTTATTTATACTGTTTTAAACAGCATAAGAACATCTTTATGGAAAAATCAGTCCTGAGTTTCATCTCCAGTCTTCAGGATGGACAAAGACTGTACCATTTAACAACAACTTTTTCAGGGTTAGCAATAGTATCTTCCCACTGCTCGACTGCTTCACTGCTATTGCTGTCAGAACTTATCCAGACCTGCAGGAAGAAACAAAAAGAGAAACAAAATGAAGTTTACCTGATGTAACACAGAAGTCCAGCCTTTTTTGGTTCCAAATAAATACCATGAAAGTGTCGAATGAGATGCAACATGTAGACTGTGACCAAAGTATTAGCAACAAATACAATCCTTTTAAGACTAACATAATTTGGCTTCCAGCTGGGAACACAGGGAGTCTGGGTTTATATTTAGTCTCTAAACAAATAGGAGTTTAGAGAACTCACTACACACTGATGTTTTGCTAGTTAACAAAATGTTTTTTAAGTCAAGCATTCCTTGCTCCATTCAAATTCATGTGCTGGGGTCAAGGGCCCAACAGGGCAGTGGTGGCTCTCTGAATCATGCAGTCAAACTCCAGCTGGCTGCAATCCACCTGGCACCCAGATTTAGCTGTCCAGCCTTTTCATGAGCATTTAAAATCACACACTCCAACAGACACGGCCAAACCTGCATTCCACAGAGGTTACTAACATGCCTGTACCACACATAGTCACTCAGTGAGAGTGCATTGCTTCTCAATATTCTATTAATGGATAGAAGCCATTAAACAAGGAAATGAAGTACAAGAAGGAAGTTTCCCCCCTAAACATTATCATCAGCTTTGATTGTCAAAAGAATTCTGATTACATAAGTAGGCATCCTTATTTACAGGGCTCCATTTCCTCCACTCTTCCAGGAATGGGTCCTTTTAATACTTCTCAGAAACCTTCACCATGAAGTACATTTAGCCCACACTGTTGAGGCATGATTCCTCAAGAACCAAAAATAATGTCTTCCAAAATACCACAGACAGCTGCTGTTTCATCCACAGAGATTCAATATACATCTTGCTCATGATTAAAGACATGTTCATAATTGCAGCCTAATCAAAGTGTTGTCTACTTTAGAGCAGCATCCAATTAAATATTATTCTCTGAAGAACGAAGTTAATAGATCCAGCCATATTCATCTTTTTTCCAGCTACCCAGCCAATTGCTCAAAGTACGTTTTTCCCTGAGCCACTTTTTATGTCTTCGTGTGCTATGTGGCAATGTCTGCCTGCATGAGCTGAAATAACCTTTTCCAAATAATCTCTGAAGAGCAGAAGTAGTTCATTTCCTCTCCATAAAAATAAGATCCACGATTAAATGAAACTCGTCAGATTGAGATGAGCTCACATATTGCTAACTGACTGCAAAATCATACACCAAGTTTTGCCCCAAGGCAGAACAACTAAAAAGAATGTTTTTTTTTTCTTTTCCTATTCCAAATCCAATTCTACCAATATGAAAGATGTAACAAGAATGACATGATTATTGATAAAATGGAGGAAGATCACGTAACTCTTGCTGGCACATCATTTCTATAGCAGGTCAGCACCTCTTAAAGTACATGCGTCTAACATGCACAAAATGTACTGCTGGAATGGGAAACTACCATTTTCTGTACCTAAGGACAGAGTAGTCCATCCTTCAGTTGGCAAGTGACTTTACAGTTTGAGTCTCAGAATCAATTCCACATTACTCATTTACGTATCTATTAAAACTCTATTAGTACACCTACCTGGCCAGGGAAAGCACTGAGCATTTAGAACAGCTAAGGCTCATTATACCAAGAAAGAAAAGGACAGAAAGAAGGGGCAGGATGATGGTAAATTAGAACAACTAGAGAAGAGGACAGAGAGAATAAAAAGAGACCAGACTACCAAGTTTTATAAAATACGGTGGTTAAATACGTATGATCACACAAATGCTTTCAAATAGATACTACACAAGTTGTAGCTGTTAAAAAAAACACAGCAACAACAAAAAGCCAACAACAAAAAACCCCATTCAGCTAAAAATTCAATTTGTGTTTGTTCACATCATAACTTGATCATAAATATTCAGAGTATTGTGCTGACTATAGCACTGTCTTACTCAGGAAGGCAATCTTCTGTTGTAGCTGTTGTACTTCTTTCTACACACACCTGTTTGTGAGTGTACTAGCAAGGCAAGCCAACACACCCTCTTTCTGCAGAGAACACTGTAGGTCATGGAGCTGTTGTGAATGCTGTGTTGGTTTTCTTTAGAAAGCCTAAGGGCAAGGACAACATCGTACATCTGTCTGTAAGGAGGAGTTTTTCACATAATAATACTCCACACAAAAATGACTTAAGGAGTTCCTTTGAAAAGAAAAATCAAATGTCAACTCCCATTCTGATGTTCGTGCATGTTCAGGAGCCCAGTACTATTCTTTCTTGAGTTATATCCAGCAGTTTACTAGAATTCTGTATTTTCCTATATACCATCTTATTTATTTTAAAACTCATACAAAAAACCCCAAACCTGTGGAACTGGATTTTAAAAACCAGAATATGATACTAGTTAGCAGAAACCAACCTGTCCTAGGAAGTGTTTTCTTCTCACTGAGCTTCTGCTGTAGAGTTTGATGAGAAAACTAATTCCTTGTTCAGCTTGACTAACTGGAAAAATCATCATTTCTCTCCACTTCACTTGGCCATTAGTGGACTTCAGAAGACGAGTCTTCTTTTTATAGATCAGCCCTTCTGTACTAAACATTCCCACTTTGACAAAGAAACCTAGCACAAAGTAAAAAAAAGAGGGAGGGAAAAAGGCATAACACACAAAGGGTTACTCACAAACACACCCAAAGAGGAACTGACAAGATCCACATGTATGGTTCAAATTGCAGCAATTTCCCAAAAGTCTGGCCAAAAGAATTGTACAATAGCTTTCCTGACTAGTCACACGGCGTATGCTCACTAGTATTGAACTGATTAGCACATATCCAAACAGCAAGTGCAAGCTAATGCTATTGTATGTCAGGATTAATATTGGGATAAAAGTCTTCCAAAATACATAATGTGTAGCTTCAAACCAAACAAAATGTAATCAAATAAGACATCCGTGGAAACAGGCCTTGGCAATGGAAATCTACTGCACAATATGTTAGTTTGAGGTTTGTAAGAAATGTTATGAATTGCCAACCCACTCAAGCAGCATTTTACCTGTTACAAATGGTTTCAGACAGGAGGCATGAGACAGCTGATATAACTTACTTAAAGACAGCGGTGTAGATGAAATTGGAAGATTTTGTGCTTCAAGAATCTGTAACTGAATCCTCCTGTTTATTGCTTGAAAACAAGTTCCTATTTGAAGTTCTGTGCGGCACACCTACAAGCAGAAGAATGTTGCCATAACATCTGGATTAAGTTGCTTATAAACTCAGGAAATGCAGGAATTTTGTTATATGTTGGGCTCCTGTGTTTCTATCTGGGATTTCCTGGACAGAAATATAAGTATGTGTTGTATACACAAACTGCAGACGCACAGTAAGTAAACGCATCTTGCACTTGTCACAGCTGCAGTACATGTGCTCCACTGATGCACAGCTTATGTGCAGTGCACACATGGCCCTAAGGGGCTGCAGCCAGAGATACTAGAAAAATAAACGAGTCCTCAAGTTTCACCTGGGAAAGATTCCTCAATGGTAAGAGCGGACATACACAGGGAAAAGCGGACATGCAGATGTAGCTCTGCTACTACTCAGGGTGCAAAAGTGAGAGAACAGGCACGCTCCACTAAACAGAAAAAACTTTGGAATTCTTCTTCCACTCTTTTGCATTTTGCAAGAGGGAGATATAAGCAACACTTTTTGATGAAGATACAAGGTCCTGTCATTTAATGTTACGAATGCTTAGGATGACGGCATACTGTGGAGTTTCCTGTGTCACCGAAGTAGTGTTTTACATGCTTAGGCACACAAACATGAACTTCAAGTGCACTGAGATCTCCAGTCTGATTTTTTATTTTTTGAAGAATTTTTGCTAGCTGCAAACACTTCTGTCAGACGCTAATGTACTCTGTATGCTGTATGTACAGCAGGAGTGGGCCAGTGGAAACCCAACATTTCCAGTTCAAAGGACTGTGCCAGTCCTGGTTCCCTTCAAGTTTTAATGCACTTCAGTGATGGAAAACGCACCAAGTGGAGCGTAACGTATGAGACAAAGATTCAGTTCAAGTCAGTTCACTTAAGAGACACAAGTTCTCTTCACAGCTCAGCCCCAAACACTCTGTGTAAACCTGAGAGGAAGCCACGGACTCAGCTCTGAGCCTTGGCTCTCTGCTGGGGAGTAAAGAGTGAATCGCTGCCTCACAGGGCAGTTCATGCATGCAGTGTCTGGAGAGCTCTCGGATATAATGGTGAAGAAAGCCAACACAGACAGAGAACAACGAGATGATTCAGGAATTTATGTTAGGATGAAGTGGCTTCTAAAACAGCTTCCTCTTATGCTTTCTTTCTTTGTAGAAAGTCATTGTTTTTGAAGCAATACTTGTTAGAAATACAGCTATAAAGTGTAACTTATATTAGAAAACAAGACTGCCACTCACATTACTTAGACATATTTAGATAAAATTTGCTTTTGAACTGCTAATTCAAGTTTAATTTGTTGAAAATACAAATGTCTAGACACAATCTGTAGAAGAAACAAAGTGGGAGTAGGGGGAAAGAAAATCCCACTGTGAAAATGGCACTTGAGGACCACCTGTTTTTTATTACCGTAATAGAAATGAACTGTCTGAATTATTACTTCACAGCACATAATCTGAACATTAAAAATAATATATATATATATCTGCAGTTTAAAGCCACTGAAGATCTTAGCAATTTTCTTCCTTAATAAAATCAAATTCCATTTGCTGCAAGCTCCTGCTGTGAGTCCTAAGGATCTTCTGATGCTTTTCTGGTAGGAAAAGGCAATTACTCAGTGCCCTGGAAAGTCTTCCTAGAATGTCCCTCCCTCCAGCCATGGGCCACGTTGTTGAAGAGCTAGTTCTAGCTTTTTTTCCCAGAAACAGCTGCAGTTTATGACCATAACAGGGGTGTGCATAGTTCAAATGTCTGCTTTTTTTTTCTCCTTTTTTTCCATCTATTGCTACTCATCCAAGAAAGAAGAAAAAAAGAAAAAGAAAAAACTGATTTGTTGTTAACACTGAATTACTACTGAATTATTATACTTCTATTTCCAACAGCTCTTTCTAGGTGGTACGATAACACGCTTTCATGGTATTGGCACTTACAGGTGCTTTGGAAGGAGGAGATATGTCCAGCCAATGACTTGACTCCTCTGAGCTGAGCTCCCGCAGTGACAAAGAGCACTCTCCAATTGTTCTTTTCCTAGGAGTCTGCGTCTGAATTTTAAATACCAATCTGACAGTCTGAACGCTTTGCAGTTTAATAGCAAATACAAATGTTTCCATAAATTCAATGTCCTAAAAAGAAAGACACAGATAAGATAACTTTGGTAAGAGAGTAGCAGTAGACCCAAAACTTAGAAACAAAGGCTTCCTGGTCCTTTAGCCACTGTTCCTGGATAGCATGTTAGGCTGTCACAGAAAGGCGTGCTTTTACACTGGGTAAGCTCACGCAGACTTGCCGTCTCACGGTCACACCCTGGCAGGGACAAGGCTCTGGATTCTTGTTCATTGCCAGAACGAGCTGCCATCTCTTCTGCAGCTTGACTACAGTATACACACATTATCACATAAAATTGTCCCGAGGCCTTTTGCTTCAATCTTTCTGCTCATTTTATATTCTTTCACTTTCAACTCACATTATGGGATTGTTTATGTTGCTTCACCTCCCTCCTCCCAGCCCCAACCCCTTCATCTTTGTGTACTGCCACCAACAGGACTCCAGTGCCACGTGACCAATACTTTTTGCAGGTACAAAGCATGAACCATTTTTATACTGTGGTACTTCATCATCAACCTTTCCCAGGTGAATTTACATCTACAGGCATATTCAGATTTCCTCCAATCCCACACCACTCATTTGCCAAGACCAGCATGGTTCAGTCCGCTGTGAGTGCATCCCATAAAAATCCTGCAGATTTTGAAGAAAAGGAGGGATGCAAGGGAGGGTAAAGGAGGGAGGCATTGGAACAAGCCTTTTTTAAAGGATTTGGAGAAATTGGAACTGGGGAGAAAAAGGAGAATAATAACCTGAACCTAGGCAGTTACCACAGCGAATATGGCACAGGAATGAGTGTTGGTCCATTCTAAAAATCCATTTACATTTCACATCATTTTTAGGAGGAAGAAAGATTTCTTGGTGTTTTTCTTGCTTCTACTTACATTGCAGCCTTCCTTGGCAGAGGATTTGAACTGCACAGGTTTGGGCAGTGTGAGAATTCCCTTGACATAGACACGAGGATTTTCCCCACAACTGGAAGGCCAGCTCAGCCCTTGGCACTGCAACAGTGGAAACAGAGTCAGTTGAGATAATGTAAGCCTTCAGCTTTCAGACAACCTAGGAACACAAGGTCTACACTGCTCTAGAATTATACATAACTCCTGTAATACTGAATGCAAATCAGCAGTAGTGTAATAACTATGTCACGTCAGAACGATTAATAATTCACTTTCACAGTAGAGAGTTTTTCAACAGATTTTAATGATTTCACGATGTGGCAATTCAACAGCAGATAGATAATGAAATCCCTTATGTAATCTTGCAAATTTATCATTTGATATAGTAACGAGGTTCCTAAGTACTAAAAGTTCTATTGCCTAAATATTATTCACAGTTCCTGGAAGTGTATAGAGCAGCAGCCTAACAGCATCACATGAACTAACAAATACACCACAAGAACTACACATCCTCAAAGTGCTATTATGGTACTGCCCAGAAAGAACTATTAGTTTTGGTCTGTTAAGTGGTGCTTCCAAGTTTCCACAGGAAAATTTGTACAGCAGGACCAGTCTGTGACCTGCTCAGACTCCTTACCCATGCCAAACAGTTTCTCACCCCATAATAAGAACACATGACTGAACTGTGCTTATATTAATACTTGGAGGGCTTTTCTTTTCTTTTTTTTCCTCCTCAAAGTATTCCTTAATTCTCATTATTCTCGTTAAAACTGACTGTGCTATTTCAACAACAAGTGTAGTAAAACAGTCATTTGAGTAAATAGTAATCAGGTTATTTATATTTGCTTATTTATTTTTACTCACATGTAAAACTGTGATCCAGATCTGTTCCACAGAAGGGACATAACACAACTTCACATTTAGTCTTCCAAAGTCTCGTTCATCACCGGATAATGTAATGGTATCTGTGGAACAAAAAGCCAATTAGTGTTTTTAGAAGTAATGCAGTATCTTAAAAGTCCATTCCAGGAATAAGAGAACTCATTGGTAGCTGGACTGCCTACTTTGAAAATTTCTCTGAACGTAAGTTTGAAATATCTCAACACAGAAACTTTAAGGAAAAAATATCCATGAAGTCCTGTAGCCTGACCTGCACTTTAATTCTGTGGTTTACCTCAGTTATCTCTATTGAAGTTAATAAGTTGTGTTGTACTCAAACATTTTTTAGGAAGGAGCATATTCCTGAGACACCCAAGACACAAAAAAAATCTATCACTTTCCTTACATTAATCACTTGCAGTGTAAAGTTTATAAGCTGGCCTGCTATTTGTCTTTCTCAACCAGCCTAATAAACCTTTCACTGCTGCGCTTTTCCCTAAGAGACACTTAACATCCAGAGTTTCTCTGTTGCGTTGAGGAGACTAGATGAAATTCTGCCTTTCACTAAAAGACTTTTGAGGGAACTTATAATTTTTTAAGGTTTATTTTGCATCATCTCCACTTCCTCAGCATTCCTCTACAACTAAAGATACGAGGTTTGCATGCAATATTCTTGCATAATTCTCAACGTAGTAGGGGTATTGGTTCCAAATAATTCCCACAGAAAAATACTGATACATGAAAAAGCCCTAGAGCTGTGACCAAGGTGCCACATTCTATTCTAAGAGGGGTGGTAAATCCAGGGATAAATTTTTCAAATGCATGAAAACTTGCACTCCTTGAAGGTCCATTTGACTCAATCTGATGAGGAAGGTGCAAGTCCAAAACTCTTAATTGCAAAGTAATCTCCAGTGACTCACTAATCAGAGTCATCTCAAAAATAAACAAAATAAAAATCAACATGAGAGACAGCTTAATGTTGCAAGTGCAAAGGAAATATTGCATTACAAGTTAAACAAACAAAACATCACCCAGACTCCTGTTACTGCCGTGTGAATCCTTCCTGGAGGAGGTACTGCTGGGTACACTGGAGACTGAATCATATCTCTGCGGAGGGACAACAAAAAAGGCTGCCTCAGTCAGAGCAACAGATGCAGAAAACCATAGAAATTTTACCAACAGACAAGACAACAAGAAATTTCAAATCTTTGTCCCATTCCCTACTAATCACTTGATCCAGCATGAAATTGCTATCTTGATGCAAAGAACTAATACAGGACACATTAAATCAGATTTTTTTTACTCACTGATATGCATGCAATTTCATGTCATGTAACAGACAATTACTTTGGGAGAAAAAAAAAAAGCATTGTTTTTTGCATAAATGTAAACTTCTAGTGTCCCACTTTTCAAGTGATGGGAAAAATTATAAGACAAGGAACCACAGACTCTAACCGTAACTAAAAGTCTACTCAAGTGTCTCAGCAGCTTTGTTGGCCCAGAACAGCAGTAACCAGAGGAGACATCACCAAAATAAACATCTGAAGTCAGTGAAGACATTGAACTTTTCCCTTTAGCCCTTCCTGTGCACAGTACAATGCCCTTCAGTGTTTCCTCTGAAAAAACGTGACTGAAACAGAAACACCGAAGGTACCAAGTTTTCAGTACATTCTAAGTTACATCTAATCACAAGAAATACTCACCTTCATGAATCGATGAGGTGGGCTTCTGAGATCAAACATTGAATGACTTAAATCCAGTGATCGAGGCAAAGTACTAGTTCTTAAATCACTAACTAAGAAGAGAAAAAGAACAGTGCAAATAGTGTCACTGCTAGAAAAAAAAAATATTAAGAAGCATTAAGTTGGCCCATGGTAGAAGTAAAACCTAACTAGATAATATCTAAGGAAGGGTTTCACCACCTTTCCTCACCTCCCATTCCCAAAACACTCTCCCACAATGACAGAACAGTGAGAATAAGCCATTAGAGCAATTTAATTCCTAGTAGATCCTATCACTTTTATTTTGACCTCAAAGCAATACAGAGCAAAAGCACTAATAAATAGACGTATGTCTATGCATATTACACAGTAACAATATGTCTATGCATATTACACAGACAATGAGAGCTGAAATAATGCTACCATTTCAGGAATCTGTGCTGACTCCAGTAATGTTCAAGAAGATTTTAAAGCTTCCCAACTTCAAAACCGACCCACATCAAAATGAATGAAAGCAGTGTGTTTTAACTTAAAAGACTATACAATGCAATGCATTGGTTTTTGTTGTACTGTTGTGTTTTGGTATTTCAGAAGACTTCCACTGCAATTCACTGATCATACTTTAATAGAATTACATTACATCACATCACTTGTTACTGGTACTGAGTTCATTTCATTTTTAGTGCCATCAAAAGAAATAACCAATTATGCTTACTGTGAGATGTGACAAAAAATAATTCTTTTCCAAAGGAAGAGAAAGAGAACAAAAGATGAAGAAAGCTTTGACAACTGCAGGAGGGAAAGGGAAGTTCCAACATTATTTAGATGAAATATAATAAAAGTTGGTATGTCTGGCACGAATTTCAAATTGTCCCTTGTGCATGATACAGAAGGGCTTTCTGATTTGTCCACAGAGCCTGGGGAGGGGACAGAATCAGGACAGCTGACCCAAACTGGCCATAGGGATATCCCATACCGTATGGCATCAGGCTCAGCACTACAACTGGGGGAGCTGGCTGGGTGCCTTTTTCAAAAATTTCAGTTTTTTATTGGAAAAAAAAAAAAAAAGCTTTTGCATTGACAAAGCTGTATGTAAATATAAAAAAAAATCAGAAAATTTTAAACTGTAAACGTATTTTCCTTACCAAAATTTTGAAAGAATATTAATCAATTTATTTTTCAGTTATTTGTTAAAATAGATAGGGGGCACTTCACACGAAAATTCAAAGACTTCATTTTTTCCAAAGAAACATATTCTGCGGCTCTAAGTCAATCCACATAAAAAGTATCATAACACTTACTGTAACAAAACAGGCTCAGGAGTTTTGCTTAAGTAGGCAGCTTATAAACATGAAGAGAGTAATCTGGCTTTTGATACAGCTGTCAAAAAACTCTGGAGAAAGAAGGGATTTTAGAACTGTACTCTAGACATACTTCAGTGACCTTTCTTATGTTTGAGCTTACTAGGACAAACTAGTGAAGTGTTTACTAAGCTTGAAAAAAAAATAAAAAACCAAAAAAAAGGATAAAGAGATGATGAACTGAAGGGAAGATGTTCAAGATAATTTTATAAAACCCACTTGGCTCCCACCACAGTTGCTTTCAAAGCCTAGCAAAACCATGTGTGTTCAAAGCTACTTTAAATTATGTGTGTTTTGTTCACTTCTAAAAAAAAAATACAGTCTTCTCATTTAGTTTCCATGGTAATTCAAAATTATTTTTAAAACAGAGCACTGATTGAGACATTTTCCCCAGCTGTAAAAGAAGCACGCAATACCTTTCTAAGAAGAACATCTTTAAAAATGCGTGCTGTTGCCAGCTTTCAGCTCGATGGAGATGTGTGCACATTTCTTTGAGCATATGAGGTTTCTGAATGGGCGTGCATAGCAATCGCAGCAAAGAAGGCAGTCATCTATTTTACTGCAAACAGCATGCATTTTACAAGATACATATACCAACAAACAGCACAGAAGTGAAGTTTTACCTAGGCAGCACTTTGTACCTAAACTTTTACTGACACTGTGCCACAGCCCTCCCTGTAACTAAACATACTTATGCAGTGAGAAGTGAGGACGCTTCTACAACTTACAAAGCAAACTGCATAAAAGCTGGCATATAGCATTGCTTCCTGTTTTGTACCTGTTCTCCTCATCTGCTCCTGAATGTTTCCAGGGCTTCCTCCCCTCTCCCTATATATGTTCCCCAGGTATTCCTCCAATCAAACTGCCCGATTTCCTTGTTCCTCCTCCCTCAACTACTGTCACTGGTAGCTAGAATCCAAAACGGGACACAGTACTGGGATCAGAGGCAGCTACACGAGGTTGCTTTGCTGTTATATCTACTGCTGTGTGATGCATACTAGTCCCCAAAAGACAGAAAGTAACAGCTCCGGTGGATATCAAGCAGAGCCAGCTCCCAGGTCAACTCACTTACCAGGAAGTGTCTGCATTATACAGACCAGTTTGAGAACTCCTATAATCAAACACTTCTGTATGCTAAAGGCTTTTTCTCTTACCTATGGACCTTGGGAAAGGGACGAAGACAGAAAAGTAAGGGTGCTGTTCTTCTCACCTGATCCATATAATTTCCTATTATCTGATTTGGGTTGGAAGCGCCTAATCAGATCTGGTGAAACATGATGCTCCAGATAGAATGGGTTGTATACATCATAGTGGGGCCATTGGTACATGCTGCGCAGTTCTGCTTTCCGGTCACCAAAAGAAGCTCTGGCAGATTCTGTGAAGCACAAGTAAACATCATATGCAAGAGCTCCAGACATAACACATGCTGCCTGGCTTCATAAGGCAGACTGAGTGCCTTCAGGGCAAAGGACAAAATATTTCATTATTATCTGCTTCAGTGAAAGGAAAAGAAAACAGACACATATATTATGTCAGATTTCAAGAGCATGCTAGGAAATATTGGAAAGAAACTGGCCATAAAAATGTATGCATACCCTGTCTTGGAGTTCCATAATAAATGTCCAACCAGTTAAAATACAGAAGGCTTTAAAGACAAAAACCAAGATGGAAATTCATCAGAAAGGTAGGGCCACGCATAAAAAAATCTCTGACTTATTTGGCTATATAATCCAAGGACATTCCCACCTGGCTAGTGAGCCCCCAGACCTTCAGGAGGGTCTTGTATGGAAAGATAATGCAACCTGTAACTGTAATTTCTTTGTCATCCAATTTTCATAGGAATTCTGTCAGTGGTAAAGTCACTGGTCCAAAACGACTTGAATTGTTGGCTGAGACAGAAGGAGACAGATTTGAGAGTGCCTGAATCCCAGCCGTTTGCTCAGTCCATTACAGCACAGCTGCCCTACTTTTCTTTCCTTCATAATTTTTTCAGAGCAGACACGCACTTCTTGGTCATCAGAACAGTAAAGAACACTGCTGTAATGCTTCATTTTGTCTCTCTGGAGCAGAAAGAAGCCTTGTATGACAGTTCAGTAGAGAAAGGAGATGAGGTGACCTGAACTCTGCCAAGATGACATTTGCTTCCTTCACTCCACCTCCCTGTATTTCAGCCTACCTGTGAAATAGCTCTTAACCCATTATAAAGTGCCTTCCATTCTGAACATGTTGCACAGTAAGAGGCAAACTATTACTGCAATATTGTATGTGTATATATATAAAACAACCTTTCCTCTGGGCAGTGGTAAAGTAAAAAGGAACTAAAACAGTGAGATGGAACATGAGAGTTGATAAAGCAAGAATTTAATTATAATGGGCTTGAACAGAATCTAAATTAGAGTGAATGCTAGAAATCAGGCTGTAAAGAACTGCCACACAATAGGTGACAGTAAAATCAGTGTTCCAGCCCAGGAGCACTCTCCCTTCTGCTACCTTACTTTTGTGAGACTGTGAGACATGCTGCAGTGAATATTGAGAAGGGCTGCCAGAACTTAATTGCTTTCAGAAGGGATGCCAAGAGCTAACACTGAGCTGTCCTGTCTCAATAAAGGAAAATGGTCAGACACGAACAGAAAATGGAGTGGAACTAAGAGTAGAACTTGGACTTCTATGGATATTTAACAATGGACTAAGAAACAAATACTCTAGATTTTTTTTTGAATATGCTAGTGCCTTGGATAATGTAAAGAGGGAATGACAGCACACTTCCTTGTATTTAGTAAATCTCCCTAAAAAGTAAACTTTGCATTTCTAAACAAAGCTTTAATGAGGCTTAAAAAGCTGTATTTCCAAATATAAATACTTAGTTTTTAAAAAGAAATGGAAGCTGCCTACTTGACATAAGATCCACTTTTCAAATATTTATGCAAGAATTTAAAATATTTGCACAAGAGAGACAATTACGAACAGCCAGAATATCTTTTGGCTTTATAGCCTGAGGGCAGTAGGTCCTTCAGAAATGATGATGAAGCATAACTCCCAATGAAGACAAGTAACTGGTTTATAAGATCTTGTAGAACTGCGTGAACAAACAAAACATTTATATAAGGGTTGTTAAACACATCTTTCCTCTCCTTTCTCCCTGGGGAACTCTGGTGCCTCAGAGTCCTTTATGGAACTTATCTGTACAGTATCATAAGGATGAGGTAGGACCAAATAAGACAAAGTCTAAATGCAAACTCGTCGAGAAAGGGGATTTATCAGGAGGGTGTCCTGCATTCCCATACCTTGTTCAAGTACTCTTTAACAAGAATTAGCTACTGAAGAATGTATAGAGCAAGCAATCCCTCGGCGCAGCAGCTTGGCTCTGCTAGGCAGGAGGCAGAGAGCAGCCCCACACACCAGGTGTGCTTCTGCTGGCCATCTGTAGGGAAACCTGAAGGGGATCAGGCTCAGAGACAAGGGGGGCCTTAAAACCTTCCTCCAACTTGTAGCACATGCTTCCTATTGCTAAAATTTGAAAAGGAAGATGTGTTAGCATGGTAAAAGTATTGATGTATTAAACATGAAAGCCAGACCCACTCTCCTTAAGGGACCTGGATGCTGGTGATATGTTACATCTTTTCTTGACTCCAACAAGTTCTCTGCTAGAGCTTTGGTTTCTTCCATGTCTTCCACTGCTTTGAGCATAAGCACTAGTGCACAATCCCCACTTTCAATTTCATTCATGCAAGACACAGATAGTCATACCAGGGTGACATCCTTCCCAAAAGCTCTCTGGATATCCAAAGAGAACAGCCACAAGACCAAGCTTCTAGAAAAGTTTTGCAATTTCGTTTTTGGTAGAAATACTTGACAATTTTCAAGGAATATCAGATACTAAACAACTATTTCTGAGTCAATTGACAGACTAAATTAAACAAAAAAAGCATGCCCCTATGGCCCCCCTCCAAATTTCTAGAAGCTGAGTAGTAAATACAGTTAACATTTAAGAAGGGGGAGAAGGGCAGTGAGAGATCATTGTGTTACCATATACAAAGGGTAAGGGATGTCTCCCACTAAAATAAAGTTTCTCAGACTTGGCTAAAAAGTGACATTGATTAATACACCTAATGAAGTACTATCATATTTGTTCAGTATTTCCCAACAGAAACTTGTACCATTTCAGTAACACTGTTTATATTTTACCTTGTATCCCTCCAGCGTGTGAGGCACTAGGAAAGCTTTTTGGCTGTACATAAGCCAGTTTGAATGGTGGGACCACAAATGGTACGTCCTGCCCATCCAGGGGCAGTTTAGAAAGCAGATAATCCTCTGAGCAGCCCACTTGCCGCTTCACTGACACAGAAGACAATGGAGGTTGCTCTACAATAGTTGGCTTCCTTCTGGCTGCAGCTTCAGATTCCTGCACCATGGAAACTGCTAAAAATAAAGAGCAAGAAAAACAGTCTACATGTGCATGAAGTTTTGAACAATACTATGAACAGATCTCTTTTATTTAATAGAATTAGTGCTTGATATGTCACTGTTGCTAGCACTCAGTTTTACTGGCATTCAGCACAAGCACCTGGAGAAGACATTTATCCTCATGATAAATCCTGTACTGATAGAAGCTCTGCTGCCTGAGGTTGTGTGTTTATAGCCACCTTGCTTTTAAGTCAATTTTACAAGAGGTATTCTACACACTTGTGTCATAGAACAGTTGTGCAAACAACTAAGACGCATCAAAGAAAATCCTGACAGCAAATCTGCAAGAAGGAAAAGAAAAAAAAAAAAAAAAGGAAAAAGTGTTCACTTTCAGACAGTTTGTAAGACACAAGACCTTTACATGACCTTGTGTAAAAAAAGCTGAGTTTTCGGATTTTTTAGACAGTGTTCCAGGCTGCAAGGAGAGCAGACTTCAGACAAGTGTTATTTTTCAGTTCTAATTTCAATTCATAACACTAATAAGCATGTGTCCAATCTCTGAGTGGAGGTATGGAAAGAATTTTGGATGTTGTAAAAGAATTCAAGTTTATCAGGGGTGACAAAGTGATTTTATTAATGGGAAATTAATGAGGCCAGAATAGCAAAACCTTTAGTCAAAGTGATTATGTCAGAACTCACAATCATTTTTTTCTTTTTCCACATAAAAACACCATTTACAGCAGTTTTTTATATATTCTTCCGCCATTGTTTTTGGTGTTGCAATTTAGAGGAAATCACAATCAATGATTCACTGCAGCTGGTTTGATGGCACCTGAAAAACACAATAAAGGAAGCTGTATTAGATAGGAACGACTGAAATTCAAATGCAATATTTAACACGTGATTCCTACTTGGACTCAGTCCTTGGGTCAATGACAATTATGTCAGTCATAAAGGCATCAGAACCATCAGATTTCTCTCACTGAGACAAATTATTATTTTATGTAAAAGCACAGGGAAAGAGAAACTCATTTTAAGGCACAATACCCCAGTACTTTCAGTGACCCACTCAAACAGATCCCTTCCTTTCTGGAACATCAAAATTCTCCTCACATTCGTGTGGGCCATTGAGCTTTGGAATTCGCTCAGCTCTGTGTCTGCTTTGATGTGCTTTGGCAAATTATTTGTAAGATGTGTTATTTAGTTTGTTTCCCTTAATCATGTTTCCCCTATTCTCTTTCACTCATGTAAGATTATAACATATGCATTTACATTTTTGACTCTCCACACTTCTATTTTACATTTGAAAACACTCTTTATGAACGATGCCAAAATTATCTTCTTTGACGATTCTGTGAGGAACTCCTGCTTTCTCATAATTATATGCACATGAAACCAAAGATCTGTTTTATTATATAATTGTCTGCTATGACTTCCAGCAAAATGAGAGGCATGCACTCTACTGAAGAATGAGATCAAGTCTACAGCAGCTGGTTAACATTAAAGCAACTTTATGACAATAGTAACTGGCCTCATTTAAGTGTCTTTATTCATACACTTACGTTTTCTTTTCAGAGGGACACAGACAGCTGTGTTGCCTCCTGTCCAAGACTTTGGCTATGTCTAGTCCTTTCATATGTACCTAAAGTACACAGGGTTCTTTGCAGAACGTACCCAAGACACGATTCCAGCTCCATGGAGGTTAGAGGAAGACACCAAACAGAACATGAATGCAAGCTGTAGGGATGGGAAAGATGGCAAGAAAGAAAAAGAAGGATAGCACAGAAAGAAGATGACAACTACACAAAAATGGACAGGTTGGCTTGGTTATCTCAGTCACAGGAAATTGCTGAGAGATTCCATGCTCCAGCACAGAAGCTATTCCCATCTGCAGCTTGAACAGTGCAGTCATACGGTTTGAATGTGTGTTCAAAGCCAGCTAGGAAACCACACAAACACTGATAACAGAAATAACGTCCAAGGTATCAACCAAAACCTTTTCTTTCATTAAAAGCCTCCCCACACCCTAAATTCATACAGATGCCAAATGGAGACATTAATCTATAGGCACTTAATCTAACTTAGAAAATGTGCTGTCTTGCCCTAACATTACTTATTCCCACGGGTAGGTGCAACTCACTGTTACCAACAGATGTGTCAATTTGCAAACGATGACCAAACACAGCATACACCTGCTGACATATACACAGTACATACCTACTGACCATCCTTTGCCACTCTATAGTACACCTCAGAATTGCTGTGTGTATTTTAAGTTATGTGTTTTGCATGGTCACCGACAGCATGTGGCTTCATGTGCAAGGCTTGAATTAACTTGTCATCTTTAAAACGTGAGTTTGAAGTATAATGTTTTGTTATTACAACTAAATAACCGTTCCAGAATCATTCTTAATTATGAGTTATCATGGAGTACTGATTAGAAGGAAATTCTTAAAATGTATTCCCATTAGACCTAAATCTAAGTAAATAATTATTCTAATTCAGCAAAGACTTAAGGCATTTTTCAGTTTAAACTTCTGCAACTTCTCTGAGAATTTTTGCCATTTTTACTACTAAATTACATTAATTGTATACTGCCCTTTGTGCTGAATAGACCAAAACAAACAAAATGCAAGTGGCCCGAACAGAAAAACCTGAGAAGCAGCCTGAAGAATACTGATACATGTTATTCTGGAAAATAAATTTATTTGTATTGCACATCTGCAGAGGTGGTACTACCAACCACAGAACCTGCTGCATCTTTACACAAAAAGAGGCACAAGAATTTCTCATAAAATTCTCCACATTTCTAAAGACAAAATTTTCACCACCACCCCTCCGTTCGAAGCATACTCATGATCATTAACCATGCAAGGCTTGCTTTAAGGCTCCCATGAAGTGATTTTCCTTCCCAGCTGTTATCAGTACACAGCTGCGGTTAATATGCTTTCCTCTTGTTCATCATGTTTAAACTGGGCTGAAACAGCTGCTTCATTTGCTCTCAGCTTTGCAACAATGGTATCTACACATCAGTAGCAGTTTGCTCAGGCAAAACAATCTTTTATCTCAGACTACTGGTAGTGAAGGAACCAGAATGTTAGTAACCACTCAGCTTTGCAGCTACTTAAAGTGGAAAAATCAGTTTTTCTGCATCAGAGAAAATTCAGTCCATTGTAGTAATTTCTTTCCCCAGAATTCCTTAGCCGTAGCTATTAATGTGAGCCAGCAAACAAACATAACTCATCATTCACAAGCAGTTGTCTTTCCATCACTGGGTGAGTGCCTTACTTAGAAAGAAAGTACACATTGGTGTTGATGATTTAACAGTAATATTGCAATTCTGTATCTTTTGTACTTATAACATCAACAAAGACCATGTTTTTCACAGTGAGACTAAGCAGCCTGTGATATTCTTAGACCATATCCTTCCCCCTCCCCCCATTTAGAGATAAGGAAACATTCATATATTTCTTTCTATCTGTAGGCAAATATAAAAGCAATTAACCACTGCCTCTTGCACAGAAGAGTACACTACAATATTGTCATTTCCAGATTTCTGTTTTGTAGGAGGGTAATATCAGTTGCCAATTGTAAAGTGTATAGACACAGAGTTTAGAGTTTCCAATTCAGTTTGAGCTTAAATATGGTATTTTAAAAAGAAAGTTCTATCAGCAAGGGACTGAAACACTGTTTAGGCATTTTTTGTGCTTAAGATGTAATGGTTTGGAAGACATTCACAAAATTTGCACTTGTATTCCTACACTTCACCCCCGCCAAAAAAAAAAGACAGCATTTGCTGAGGAGCCAAACATGAGTATGGGTCTCCCTCATGCTGCTCAGAGGGCTTTGCTCTGCTCATGAAATCACAACATGGATGTTCTAAATCGCTTTTAAAAATCTTATCCACTTAACTAAGCTAATGAGAGAAATACGTGGGGTTTTTGTTGTTTAGTTTTTTTGTTGTTTGGGGTTTGGTTTAGTTTTTTTGCTGTTGTTGTTGCTGTTCAGAAGAGCAGTTCATTTACTATATCATAACTATTTTTCAAGTTGCCTGTAATTAGGCTACAATTTTCACTCCAGGTTGAAGTTTTGTCTTAACTATGCTGGACAGAAATTGCACAGGTTCTCTTTTTATTAACTGAAAATGAGCAGAAATCTTGTAGAAGATGAGACAAATACTGATCTTGACAGAAACTGATACTTCTATCAAAGGTTAGATAGACTTCCCCCATATGCCTTTTGCTAACGTCAACTACCCAAAAATCTTCAGTATAATGTTTAAGAGCTGTTAAAAGGTTGCACTCACATACATCAACATGGGAATAAACTTACCAAATAAACCAGAACTGCAGAGACCTTTATTAGGTACTGAAGTCCAAAGAAGTACTGACCTCTGGGCAATGCCACCCATGTTAACAAAGAGCTGGGAGTCCTTGAAGCTATCTCTAAGTCTTGGGTCAGCTTTTGTTGGCAGTACATTTACATCAAAGATGTTGTCCATTTTGGAGATATTAGAATGAGAAAAGGACAGGAGAATTATCCCTGATTTTCAGACAAGAAAAAGAAAAAAAGAGGTAGAGAAATCAAATCCCTTCCAGCAGAAGGCGGATCTCATTGTCTCAATTTCTCTTTCTTGATCTTCACTGATTTCAGTAAGCTTTTTCATTTCTCTCTTCCCAATATGAAGCCAAAATAAGATGATCAAAAGTAACTTAGCAATCATCCTTCCACACTAATGCAGAAAGCCAAGGTTATTAGAACATACTGGAAAGAAAGTTTAAAAGCAAACCACACACATACACAAAGTCCAGAGAATTACAGTCACTACTATTATAATGGGTTTAGATGGAGAACATAAATTATCTTAATGATTTCCAGATTCCTCTGATACAAATTTTGAATGAGCTAAATCAGATAAATGGTATCGAAGACTCCAGTTCCAGATGCCACCAGAATGATTACAAGACAGAGATGTTTGGAGAAGAAAGTAAATATTTTCAACAACTCATTAAATAAAAAGAACACGATAGAAAATGGATCATCACAATATTAAGTTTTAAAGGCTGAAAGCAGCCTCAAACAAAATGTCAGGTCTTCATTGCCTCATGAAGAAGGGGTATGTTTTGCAGCAAGTCTGTAGGCTGCATTTAGTCAGAGCTCTGCTCCGGAGGAGTTGATCAGGTAACACACTTAAAACCATGCAACAGAAACAAAGGTGAAATATCTGATCCTGAACTGGGAAAGCTGGCTAAACCACAGGTTTCGATCGCTATGGGATTTATTGCCTGCCATAAACATATAAAATACGTTCTCAGATCTGTGTTCCAGAAACATGTCACAGCAATATTTCTAGTAGCTGAAAGTCCTCACAAAGCAAGAGGTGTAAAAGAAAATATCCGGAAATAGGGACGATCAGTTGTTATTAAACATCTGGGTCAAATCCTTGAATGACGTAAGTGTCTGCAGCTCCAGTAGCCCCAGAGGAGCAACAGCTGAGGATTGTCCCCGTGGAGAAAGCAAGAGCAAGCAAGTGCACTTTCACAGCCCAGCCAAATACCACATTTATGCTACCTGTCTGCCTGTCTGATTTTCAGGCCCAGGAGATGCAGTCAATTCCAATCACAAAATTCCTTCAAAGAACATAACAACACCACTGCAGGTCTCCAGATGATTAAAAAGACAGAGCACAGCAACAGCTGCTTCTGCTGCAGGTCAGATGGATTCTCTGATGGCAAAGATATTGCAAATGCTTTAGCTTCCAGAGCCAGCTGCTTAGTAGTTTTGTTGCTGGAGAAGAAGGTCTGGGAGCTCTACACTGATTAAGTACGGCTCTTCATTTGAAGAGGATCACTTGTGATCACTGTGTCTAGAAACAGGTTAACACTGGTAAAACAGCTTAACTGCTTCTCAGAAATTAGCCCCAGGTACTTTGCTACTGTGTGAGCCGGGACAGCTCACAGAGCTATCACCTACACAGATGCACGGCACGGGCATACACATGTCAAAGACTACAGTTCAAAAAATAGTCCTTTTTTGGAAGGTCTGATCTGTAACATCCACAAAGGACACAGAAGCACTTCAAGTAGGTTTGAACACATGAGAAGACAGGACACAAACTTTTGTTCCTATTTGTCATTGGACTAGATGACCTCTAAAGGTCCCTTCCAACTCTAAGGATTCTGTGATCACAAACCTTGGTGGTAGTAGGTTGTCTGGGAGGGGAGAAGAAAAAACAAACAAAAACCATCATGCCAACACACACCTACAAGGTGCACGGTAAGAATCTCATATTTATGCCTGTTTTAGGAAAATCCTGTTAGAGTGATATCTGCAGTAACTAGTGGGTATGTGCACATGTATCTACAGGGCTTCCTTCTCCTCCACTTGTAACTAACTCATGGAAAAAGCATGGAAACTCTGGGAATTTGCAGACAGATTATTCCAGTTCTGCTTTCCAAGAAAATGAAGAAAATGTGACTGGCTTTCTTTTCTTCTGTGCCTGGAAATAGAAAGGGATTTCATCCTGAAAGCACTGGATCACAAAGGAGATGCTGAAATAACACAACGGAGAAGTTATGAAAAGGATTTTGAAAGGCAACCAGGAAGAGTTGTTTGGGAGAGACAGTTTACAAGTAATTTGACAGACAGAAACGTAATGAAGAGATGAAAAACATCTCAAACACAGCAAATATATGAAGAAAAAGCGTAACTACACATTTAAAACTGAAATAATACTAATAAAATCATTAGTGTGGTTTAGATATTGTTGTTTTTAGGATGGACTGTTGCACAGCTTTCCTGGAGCAAAGAGCCTCTTGGCATTTTAAAATAGTTACACAATTAAATGCAGTAGCAGAAAAAAAAAAAAAAAGACAGTAAGAAGTTGCTGGGAGAAGTGTTGTGCTCCATGATGCAAACAAACCACTAACTGCCTAGGCACATAATTTACCTCACTAGTGTAAATTATGGCACAACAACCCTTTGGGAGAAAGTTTTACACTTCTAGCTGATCCCAGAAATGGAAAATGGAACTAAACAGACCAGTGATCCAAACCAGCACATCTTTTCCTGCAAATGCATCTCATTTACTTATGGTTTGCTCAGAATCATACTTTTTGAGACCAAAAGCAGAATTGTGCTCCCTCGTTCCAGCCCCCTGAATTACAGACACCACTGGATTTCCCTTGCACTACATTGAGAAACTTGAGCAGGAGGACACTTGGTTTTTATTTCATAGAACATTCTAACAGCTAGTCATCTTGTTAGTATTTCAGTCTTTTTTTTTCCAGTGAATTTTAAAATTTTATTTGTTTTCTTTATTCTTTGCAATTTTTATGTCTGAAAAGACAATTATCAGTCATGTTTCCTCTCTTCATTTAGATTTTAGAAGATCTGAACCCAACCTTCTCCTACATCTCTCTTCAGTAAGCTATGTAGTTCAAGGCAAATAATGTGGACAAATTTAAGGCTATCTTTTTTTCACCACTCAAATTTGATATTTCTTCTCAGTCCATTATCCCACTTCTCTAACCTCCTTCTTCCAGGCTCAAACTACAATTGAACTATATACTTCAGACACAACAATGTCACAAGATGATCTAAGGTGAGAACTACTTAGTTACATTAGTAACACTTTTACGGAGAAGATTGCTCTCATTCCCACAGCACTGTACTGAGATCCCAACCTGTGACTGGTCCCACAGTCTGCACACCCCTGACTGGAGCAAGTGGAGAGGAGGAGAAGGAGAGAAGATTGCACAGAGCATCCCCTGACCCCTCCAGTGCTTGCCACAGCGTTCAGGTAGGAAGCTGCCTGCTGGGCTCTCTGAGGGATAGCAGTTGCACGTAAGGTTTAAAACCCTTACAATCAGCGGGAGTCCTCAACATTTCACCACTAGCAGTCAGGATGTGACAATTATACAAAAATATTACTTATTCACCTGCAACAGGCCTCTCCTTAGGCAAAGATCACCACCTCAGAAGTCAATTCTTAGCTAAGCCTTTGTCATAACCAAAACAGCAGAGCTTACTGTAATCTCATGAGCTTTGTAAGTTCTCACGCTGAAGAGGTCTGTAAGTGAACCAGGGCAGAAGCTTCACATGGAACAGCCACGTCTTCCTACGTGCAGTTGTGAAAGACTATGCTCGTTCCACTGTGACTCTCCCTTCAGCTTCTCTGCCCTGATGAAGACGACCTAATACATGCCTCCCTTCATGCAGGCCCTGAGCTGAACTCTGCAGAAAGAGCACTTGTGCAATCTAGCTGTGGTCTCCTTGAGCTCTGCAGCTGCTTCTTCCCAGGGCTCCAGACTGGAGGAGGCCAAAAAGCCTTCAGTGCATCCACAGCCCAAGCACAGACCACCAAACTGAGAGCAAGTCATGAAGCAGAAAAAACTGCTATCGCCTACTTCCCTGGGGAAAAATAAAGCCGAGCAGGTGTGCGTCTGAGCTATTGAACTACAGGAACTACTGCCTCTGCTTTTAGGCACCCCTTGGAGAAGGGGAACAAGCTCTGGCAGGAGCACACGATCAGAAGTCGCTCTGCTCACACAGCCCCTAGGGACACACTGACTCTTTGCATTACAGCCTTGCACCTGCAGCTCTTAAAAGCAGACTTAATCCAAGTCTGCCCCAGTATGCGGAAGATTGATAATACCATTTACAAGGGCCAAAAGCATAATTTTCATAAACCTGAGCCAATTTTTCTCGTGAGAGATTTATGTTTGAATTAAGAGGAGAACATTATAAATCTATCCCATGATAAAGCTTAAAACTTGGGATTTTAATACGCTGAATCCCCTATGCGCTGGGCTGTAAAAGTTGACAGAGATAGTATTTCTTCCTAATGCTGCATTAGGCAAGCAACCAGTTCATCCAATTACTGTACTGACAACACTGTTCCTGTGAACTGTAGATAAATTCACTGACTTGGACAAAGATGTACAATATGGTATGTATTGGGGCAGCAAACACGAAGGAATAAATCCATTCTGTTGGAGTGCAGATCATTTTGGACTTGGAAAACAGCAAAGCAAGAGTTGAAATCAGGACACAAGAAAAGAAAACTTAGAGACTTAAATCTCTGTAAAAAGAACTTGGCTTTTGATGAGAACGTGGAAAGAATTCAGCATAAGATAAGTTCTCTGCTCTAAGCAGATTAGGAAAAAATCATGACAATCACCGATGGTTACTTTATAATCTGTCTTAATACTTTCTTTATGTATTCTGTGTCAGTTTCTAATCCAATATTTTCTCCTTCTGCAATAATGCCAGCAAGCAACGAAAATAGAACTGTCAGCAGTCCCTCTCCATAGCTCCAATACCAAGGAGAACTGGAAACATCTGGATGCATTTTTTCAACAGGACAGCCAAGAAGAAGGTATTTAGGAAAGAGCATCTGTCTGTGTGCTGGGGTTCCCTAGCATGGCTCAATGTGTCTAGCTCTGACAAGATGCCCTCAGAAACCAGATTAATGCAATGCTGAATGGCATCCAGGAATCCTCAGCCATCTGCCACGACCACAGAGCCACATAAAAAACATGGACACACATATAATATCCAGACAGCTAAGGAAAAAATTCCTCTTCCTGTATACACACACAAAACAAACAAACAAACAAACAAACAAAGAAAAACAATCTTGCATGGAAAGATACCGTTTCACTACCACCAGTACTATTTTAAGGGAACTCCATTGACCTACAAGAATGTAGATGAAACATATCTTTATACATAACGGCACACACACATTTAGTGCTTTGCTTTAGGTGAAACGGTTTCTCATTAGTTATTTTACATTCATTCTGTAATAGTTATTTTACATATAATTATCATCCTGCTTCATGATGAAAACAAAAACTTCAAATTACAGAGCTTCCACATGATGAAAATTCCCTGTTTGGCACTTCTGCTCCTCATTGTCGCACCCTTTATACCAGTCACAGCACTGTGGTGAGAGGAAGGAAGTATACAAATTGTATAAATCAAGACTAAAAGACTATGGCTGGAATTAAGATAGGAAACAGGTGACTCTAGTATGTATATTATGACAAAAGATTAAATGAATGACGGTAGAAGAAATGAGAACCGATCTTCATTCATATCCAAACCAGACTGGGAGTATGGCCTTACAGGCTATGAGCACTGAGCTCTGGGTGCTGTCTAAACACACTTAAAAGTCCAGGAGGATTGTGTCTTTGTAAGTTCTAACTACTTATTACCTTTTGCTTTAAACCCACCCACACCAGGGCCCCACAGCCACTTTTAACAGCCCCAGCAGTGCCTCTCAGAGAAGCAAACAGGCTGGAGTAGCTGGCAGCTGCTCAGGAAGATGAGTGGTAACCAGACACTGCATAAAGGAGGCGTTTTTAAATAATTTTACATAAACATTGGAAGAAGCCAGTAGAAATCAGAGCTGTTGCAATTTTATGGAAGCATCTAACATTGTAATTATTATTGTCTAAGTGCTGCTACAACGATGCGGCAAAGCACTGGGGCTCCACCCGGTTCTGTGAGGACAGAGGTCCAGAGAGCAGGAGCTGGCAGCATTCCCTTTCCCTCTCTCCAGACAAAGTGCATAACGGCTACACCATGAATGTACACTTTTTATGCTGTTGAGTTTATATCAACACCCTTCACAATAGATTTTGACCCATCATTTCACATGTTGGTGAAACTAGATCTGGAAGTAAACATACCACTGAGCTGAGCAACAGCCAGGATGATTCAGGGAGATGTTCCGGGTTTGGTCAAGGTTTACTGCAGGAAGCTTTTGAGCTATTTCATTCACTGCTGAGTGACAGTGAACTTGAACTGAAGATTAAAGAGCTCTCAATCTAAAGGCTGATAATCCCATTTTTCAAAAATAAATTGGAAAAAGGTAAAAACATTTGAATTTCTGCAGATGGGAAGAAGCCCTCAGTGCTCTGGTGACCAGGCTGTCACACAGGCAGCCTTCTTCCTGTCTGTGCTTCAGGTGAAGCTGTGGAGCTGTTGTGTGCACTGATGTACCCAGAGCACACCAGGCCCATGAGGCGGTTGGGGCCAGGCCTCCCTCCACCTTGCTGAGCTGGGCAAGGAGCAAGGCACTCGCTTCCCCAGGCTCGAGCACACCGTGCAAGCCCATGTCCAGGTTTCAGACTCCCAAGATGAGGTACCAAAACTATTTACGTGCCTAACAGGTTTTGAGGCCATTCGGGCACAGTCTTTCTGGATTGCTTTCTTGGACTCGGAAGCTGTTTTAACTGTCAAGGCCACCTTTCCAGATCTTGCTCTTAGGCCCAGATCCAAAGCTCATTGCAATGGCCACGCGAACTCCCATACACCAAAGGGGCTAGTTTGGGGCCAGATGATCTGTTCCTTCCAGTTTAAGTGTGGCTGTTAGGTAACAGAGAAACAAAACTTCAAAACAAAATTACCAGGGTACAATTTAGAGGAAAGATAAGTGTCAGATTTCTGACATAGTTGTTTTTTTTTGGCTCTGAATTAATGTAAACTTCAGCTGTGATGACAGGCAAGCAAACATTCGCTCATACTAAGCTTCAGAGAAGTGTCCTTGCTAATTCTGCATGGTTTGATGTATTAACGTGATTAAGGGATATGATGTAATACAGATGAGTCAAAATCAAACCCCAGATTTGAACCTCTTCCTGGATGAGGCTCCTCAGTTTAGGTCTGAAGATTCATCCCTTCTGTGAAAGTGATCAATAGAATTTTTTCTCTGTGCGAGTAATTTTTCAGAAGGCCAAATAGTATTACTAGCCAAAATGACAATACAGCTTGGCTGAAACCCAGCCTTTCGTACCTAAAGCCAAAGCTCACTTTGCCTTTCACTTTAAAGAGATGAATGAGATCTTAAGCTCTCTGCTGACAGAGGTTGGGTGTTGTCCTACTTAGATTGGAAGGGGATTATTTACCAGATTTAAGATGTCTCAGGAGATGCCAATTCAGAGTAACCAAAGTAGTTATTTTACAAAATTAAACAAAAACGTGAACAGCAGTTTCAGATACGCACCATGCAAAACACACTGCCACACACGGGGAGAGCAAAGGAACTGTGGGCTGCCACTGAGAGGGGCAGTTCTGCTCTCCTGTGCCAACAGCCACTCACGCTGGATCCAGTAAACATGCAGCTGCATAGAGAGTTGGCCCAGTTAACTGATCAGATGGAAAAACAAACCACCAGAATAAATAAATACACTTAAAGATAAAAAATGTTTTCCAGCAGTTGATTGCACAAGGGTGGGGTGAGAACGCTCCGTTGGGAAAACAGGGAGCCAGAGCAGGACAGCCCTCTCCAGAGCCAACCCACTGCTCCGGGGTAACACAGATCCCAAACTTAAACACCTATGAGTAAGACGAACACAGGCAGAGTGAAAATGAAAATCAGCTGGTAGGAAACAGAAGTGCCGGAACAAACTGGGGTGACTGAACTGAGTAGGAGAAAGAAAAGAGTCTGAGCTTTTTCCTCAACGTAATAAATTAATAGCTTATGCATACATGACTGACTGAACAATTCCACCCACATTCTCTCTTTCCGTGGCACAGCAAGGGAGAGGATTTAATCACCATCACCTAAATTAAGTGCAGGAAAGGACAGTGGAACTGATGGGACTTCCGTGGGGTCCAACATACCCTTTGGGCATAGCATTTTTAGGAGGTGTGACTTTTACACAGTTAAAAGAATCAAGGGACACTTTAATAAAAAATATATTTTTCTTGAAATTCAACATTGCTTAACCACATGCATTCCACAAATAAATTTCTAATACTCAACATACAGATGTAAAAAGGACTAGAAATCAGAATTCCCCACTCTTGGATTCCTGCCCTAACCACAGAATTACAGGATCACAGCTCACCTAATGAGTATTTCTGCATTGAAAGCAATGCAAAACAGTTTCATAAGTTGAGGACTCAGAGACCACCAGCTCAGAACAAGACACAAGTTTACAGCTCGAGTGTTCTTGAGAAATGAAAGGTGCAAACTCAGAACTTGGCTCTTCACCTCTGGGTAACACTTCTGAACAAAACCTAGTGAATAAAAAGCAAGGAGGAGGAAAAAAAAAAAAAAGACAAGACATTGTGGCATACTCCCCTGCAGGTATTTTAAGTGGGTCCTGATCACCTAAGTGTAATCTGAAGACACTTGAGCTCTACAAGAGCAACTTGTGAAGAAACACCTCACTCGTGGTTGCCAGGACAGCTTAGGCACCTAGCTGACGGACACTGACAAAACTGAAGCCACATCAAGAAGCAGACCTCAATGCATGCAGCAAACGTTACTGAGAAAAACCTGAGCCTGCACAGATCAGAGTGAGGGTTAGGGCTGCCAGGGCCGAGCCCCAAGGAGCAGCTGCCCACAGGGTCACTTCAATGCCAAAGTACTTCACTGTTCTGGCCTAGCACACTTCCACTGAGATTTTGCTCCCTTTCTGCACAATCACAGCTGCTCCGAAGGGAAGCATAAACTGAAGGAATGGCCACGACATCTACTTTTCCATTCTTATCTAGAGAAATGCATCACACGTAACAGCGGGCATGCTTCCACACTGAAGGAAAGTTACAAGACCAGCTTACTGTAAGATGATTTCCACTTAAGCTTTGGCTAAACGATGTCTATAATTACTGAAGCATTCCTGCAGAAGGTGATCCTTCAGTCATTTCCTGCCTGGTATAACAATGCTTAGATGTTAATTCACAAAGAACATTTTGATTGTACAAGAGCATTTTCTTATTGTAACACCACTCTGAGACTTGTTTAAATAAAATTGAATCTTGGACCTAATTTACATGAAGATTTAATTCTGTAATTGCTGAACATGGTTACAAACTTTCTACCTACCTCCACTTCTCACAGTCAGCCACCTGTTAGATAACATAGTCCAAGCCCAACCTTGGAAGTAGACTGTTAACACTTGTACAGCCTTAACCAAGGCAGTCCCGGGGAGTGGAAGGTCTGTGCTGCACAACCCCACTGACACTGGCAGAGATGGAGGCAGGGCATTGCCGGTGTGCACCTGGAACACAGGCTGCCCAGCAGCACTGCCTTTGCACCTGATGTTCTGCAAGCATCAACTTAGAAAAACCACATAGATCAATATGCTCTCGTCCTTAAAGAATTCTGATTTTAAAAACATGCTCTCCCATTCAACACAAATATTGGTATGCATCAGGTTTATAAAAACTATCATTAGGGTGTTTCTGTTTCCCAGGAGTTGCACGCCCGGTGAGAAAATAAGAATTTACAAATTGCAAAACCATCGCTGTACATTCACATGTAAACAACACTCTAAGCACACGAAGCAGCTCCGTTACACGCAGCCACACGGGTGCAGGTCACCTCAGCAAGACCCGACCAGCGCCAGGCGTCCCGTCCCGCCTTGCTCCCGTTCATCCTTACAGCAGCCTCAGGTGCGCCACGAACTGCGGAGGATGCGGCTCTCCAAGAAGCGTAACGCCCGGCCTCACGCTCCAGCCGAGNGCGCGCCGGCCGCCTCCCAGGTGCGCGCCCCGCCACCGAGCCTATCGCCGGAGGGGATTTCCCCTGGCTGCTCCCCGCCTCGGCGGAGCCGCGCAGGGACAGGGAGAGCTTCGGGCGGCTGCCAGCTGTTGGCTTTGTGGCTCGCTGGACCGTTACGCCGGCAAAGTCAGTGCCCACACGTTGCTAAAGCAAGATCAGGCCCATCCTTTAGAGAGAAAAGCAGAGTTTTAATTCTTATACTGTTCCAGCAAATGGCATCTCCAGCTGGGATGCAGGTCCCTGCAAGTCAGGCTTTGCATAGGCACGTGGGAGGAAGCCCCCAGCACAGACTGCGCCCCATAGGGTAATAGGATCCTGTGCGGAGGGTTGGTTCAGGAACATCCACAGGAACTTCTGGGTCAGAATCTCCCTGCAGGAAGCGAAGGTTCTGTGGGGCTCCAGGTGGTTCTGTGGGGCTCTAGGTGGCCATGCCAGGCCCCTCTGCTCCTCTGGAGGCGGATGTGAGCGGGAAGCGGGGCTGCATTTTCTAGGGAAAAGGAGGAGCGTTTCCTCTGGGATATTCTGCATACAACTTCAGGTAGTCCAGAGAGGTTTACAACTGCAGGTAGATCAGGGAGGTTTTCCATGGCTGTCCCGGTTGCTCCTGAGCTCCAGCCCTGCAGAGGTTCCCCAGCCACCAAGAGCGCAGTTTTTCTATGGTGATTTTTTTAATTTTAAATTGAATAGCGCTATGGACCTGATGCTAACTATGAGTTTCGTGGCTGTCACTGTGCAGCATAACACAGCTACTTCAAGCTCCAGAGTCACTGTGAGGACAGAGCCTTTGCCAAAAGCATGCTCGGGATATCTGAGCTGACAAAGAGTTTCTGTTAGGCTCTGGGCAGCGCCAGCAGCACCACACCGGGATGTCACATAGCGAAGGGGGTCTGATTCCTGCTAAGGGAGCTGATGAGATTATAGGTGGTCACTCCTTTAAAGCAACACAAATAACGCGGCGAGCCTCCAGAATTATCTGAGTTCTCCTGAGGTACGCACTGAGCACACATTTCAAGGCATCTCCTTGAATGCACTTACGTGAATGAGTTACGTGAACTGCTATCTTTTTGCTGTTCATAAAAGTGCGTTGTTTGACTACCGATATGGTCCCTGTGTGCAGCCTGCCACTATCAGGTTACCATTTTAAAGCCCAAGGGTTTTTCAGGCTCTTCAGTGATTTCAACCCTGCCCCAGTGGCTCTCCAGCACCTTCAGGAATGTGGGTCACGTCCCTGGGGGAGGAAGGGACGGAAGAAATGGTACTTCTAACAAAGAAGTTGTAGTGCAAAAAAACAGTTTGCAAGACTACCTTCCTTCTTCCTCAAGGCACAGGAAAGGCCTTCCCCTCAGTTCGAGGGGGCCTCTTCTCACATTCCTGGGGCTTTTTTGATGGTTTGGGACACACCTTCCATTCTCCTTTCAGCTCCTTGAAAGTTGGACAGTCTGTTTCAGTAAACACAGAGTTCAGCTGCACACGGCAAGGGCCGTGGCTGACCTGATTTTGCATGGAGGAAGAGAACATTATTGCACTGTATTTACTTTTTAGCTGGGTTAGTAGATGAACCTCTCCCTTCCCTTAGAAGATTTTTGTCCCAATGAAATCAAGTGTGAAGATCAGCAATGAAACCAATTTACCGCTGTTTTTTGCAGCCTAAACCTCTCTTTCAGCCACCGATGCATTCCTCCCTCCTCGCCTGTCTCCTGCCAGCATACTGAGTGCCCCATGCTCTGCTTGAGTGGTTGCTAATCTTTCTGTAACTCAACCCCACTTGAGAGACATGGTGATGTTCCCCTGCCCTGCTGATGCCTGCTGCTGGCTGCTCTCTCCCCACGTCCCTCCCAGGACCGTCACTGCAGCCACCCATTTGCCCTTCCTGGGGCTCCACAGCTGCTCTGCCCCTCGTGCTGCCTCACCCAGGGCACCCCAGTGCTAAGACTAAACAAACTGGCCTGGTTTGGGCCAGCTGTGCCAAACCACAGCACTGGGCTCCAGAAGTGCCGAGACACTTGAGCAGCTCCGTGCAGAGCCAGCAGAGCAGAATTTATGAGTCTGGGCTGCACTTCACCTCTCGCATCCCCCAGCGAGGCCTGCCGCATCTGTTTTGAACCTCTGCACACCGCACTTTTTCATTTGTTGCTGAATCTGTTTATGCTATTGAATTACAACTTCCCAGTGTTTTTCTCAGTGAAGGAGGAGTAGCCAGAAGAGAAGACTGTAGAAAGGAGCTACAAGCAGGAGAGAATTTTATCTGCTTTGGCCCTCAGATCTTTAGGAAGTAGACCTGAAACAGTAGAAATACTTGCATAAATACTGACATAAGTGTTCTTGAGTAATACATTATGTCTGTAAAAGCTTTCAAGCAGACTATGACCCTTTTTCTTCACTTTGTGCAAATACACCAGTGAACAAGTTTGTAAGCAGGAATGCTCACAGATGCTGCAGCTTTGCATCAGCCAAGCCTGAGCTCTCCGCAGCAATCCTTAGCATCAGAAATCCTATCCCAGCGCTCGTGCACACTTAATGAATCATGCCAACTTTGATTTTAAATATCAAGCAGTCCAGGGGCTGAATCATGTTTGCACAGAGCACACTGAAACCTTTCAAGTAAAAAAGTGCGTGTCTGTGGAAAACATCATTGCTTAGTAGTTCTTGCCTTATTTGAAACAGATCTAATGCAATTAAGCAGTTGAGGAGAGTCCTCTAGAGCTAGTAAGCATCTAACACCACCGTGTCTGAAATATTTTGGTTTCAGAAATTGACGTGACACCGTGTATTTACGACCAGACTTAAAATGTAGTGTATACTGCAATTGGCAGGCGATGAGCTCAGCTGTCCGGACATACAAGTAGGGTGCTATCAGGACAAGCCCAACACACAGCATATGGTGTCTCACAGCCAAAATCCCTGTGCAACCACTAAATAAAAGAGGCTTTTTTTTTTTTCTTTTTTTTTTTTTTTTTTTTTTTTTTTTTTTTGTGAGAGTAAGAAGGTTTCTGCAACTCAGATTTCAGTGAAATGTCAGAGTTCTTTTCAGCTGAAGTCTATAAGCAGTTAATACACCTTTGTTATAAACAACTTCTGCAGCCAGAGGCTTTTACTACCACGGAAGTTTTTGCAGCAGTAATCTTTATTCCCCGAGGTTTTTCAGGGAGAAACATGAAACTGTATTCCTCATCCTCCCTGTCCTACTCTCAGCTGGAGACTGGCTTTTTCCATTCCCATTACAACCTTTGAGTTTAACGGAGATCTTCTTCCCTCCTCTGCCACAGATGCTGGGTGGGGTCTACACCCTTCTTTATAGAAAGCTGCTATAATTCAATCTGTGACTATTGTGCTTTTTGTTTTTCCTTTTTTCAAATGTACGTTTAACGTCATGCTTTCCTGACATAACCGGCTGTAATTCTGTCCACCATCTGAGCCCGCAGCCAGTTGCCTCCTCCCACAGTGCTGTAGAAGAACAGTTTTATTGCACTGTGTCCAGCATTTTTTGAAAGTTTTGCTAGGATGTCTGGAGGAAAAATTACATGAAGATAATTTGTTGTCTGAATTAAACCCTCCTTTTCTCTCATTTAGATTTGATGTACTGTGAATTTGAAAAGAGATTTGCTGGTCTGTTATGTCTTGCTTTCTGCTATAAAGCAGATTTTCCTCAGGCACAAATGCATCGTTAATACATTCTGAAAAAAATTCCGAGGTGGACTCATCCTTCACGTGCCAGAAATCTTTGGTCCTGCCTCTCCACAGACAGTAAGACCCACAGAGGTTTAGCTGTAGCATTTGTCCATGCTGCAACGATTGCTTCTGAGCTACCTGGCAGTCTTTGATGTTGTAAATGGCTGCCAGCCCCAAAGTAGCACAAGACAAGGTGAGGTTCCCAACTGGCTAACCAGTGAGGGAAGGGGTGCTGTGCTGGGCCTGAACTGGAGTTTTCCTGCCATCAGCTTCAGCCTGCAGTGACAAGCAGGGCTGCGTATTTATGCAGAAGTGACACATTCAATTTCCTCCTCAGAAGACATTTCTTGTTGTTGCTACTGTCTAGGAATCTGAGACAGTGAATCCATCAAACTCAGGAGACGTTATAAACCATAATGTACAGCTGACAATAGGATGAAGCAGAGCCAAGGCTGTTGTTTTTCAGTTGCATCCTTTTCTGCCCTGGCCAGCTGCTCTTAATCCAGGCACTGGTCCCACATGTTTGTGAGGACATTGTCACATCTGCTGGAAAAGATAATGGAATTAAATTATCAACATACTGACCTTCAGATATTTTCCAAAGCTCTTGTACCTGAAGGTTGTGGGTGGATGGCACTACCTCAGCTTTAAAATGAGCATGTTACATGCAAATATCCCTTAACTTTTCAAATCTGCCATTTGAATCCAGGCAATCCAATAGTTTCCTAGTTGATTTGGTGATTTAAGCTGATATATTTAGAGTTTGTTTGGATCTATACAGTCTACTGTTTGAAATCTGAATTTTTAGAGTAAAGGATAAAAGAGAAAGGAAGACCCTTATCAGCAGCCAATTTCAGGAAAGATTTGAAATCTGAGATATCTTTGACTTCCTGTCCACCTCTCAGTGCAGCAGTTGGACTCGGTTCAATGACAGGGTTTCAAATTGTTCCCAAAACTTCATTGTTAGGGGACAAAAACAAAACAGGAAAGACCTGTTTCAGGAAGGGCTGTTGTATCACTGAAAAAAGCCCCAAGGAGCACCTGACTCTGAAACATGCTTATTTATTATAAATAATTTCCATGGCGTCACATTGACAAACATAAAAGGTCATGAACTCCTGTATTTGAAGCAAATGTGTTTGACATCTGGGGTCTGGCAGAGGTTCCTCCTGTGGGATAGATTGTTTCTGCAGAGCTTTATTGAAGAATAATATTAAGAATGAATTACGAAATATTAGTGTAACCTAGTAAGAAATTATTGCATTTTGCAAGCCAGAGACATAATATATCTCACAGAACTATTTTCATTCCTCAGATTCAAAGACACATCAAGGAGTGATAGCTGTGACCAGCTAGAAGTGAAAACCTGTCTTTTTTCAGCACTGCTCTTGGAAATAGGTTGGGAAAAAAGGTCCAAATGCAGGCAAGACCCTAATCGCACGTGTGTATTTTTGCTACGTGCCCACTCGTGAAGCAAGGCAGAGGGAGCTGGCAGGAAGCCCTGCAGCTGGGCAGCCAGGGCCTGAGGGGAGCCAGGCTGCCCTGGGCACCTCTGTGGGGACGGAGAGGCACTGACACTGTGGGGAGCTAGGGGCCATCACTCCTACAGTCTATCTCCCTCACTCCTCTCTGGCCCAGGCCAGTGAAACCTCACAGGATGCAGGGCTATTTGTGAGTCCCCTTCACCCCAGGAAGTGCTTTCCCACCAGCGTGGGATGATGCCACCTCCTGGCATTTGGGGTGCCTCCCCAAACCCCGTTCCAGTCCTGCTTGTGTATCACTCTGCCCCACACTGCCTGTTTCGGCATGGAAAAGGTGACAAGAGGCAGCTCTCTAGGTCCTCCCAGTCTCCTTGGGGCCTGTGTACTGGCAGCCCAAGTAAACAGCAGAACAGGGGCAGGAGATGGCCGGATGCCTGCCAGTCACTTGCCTCTCCTCGTTTTTGTGGGAGCTTGGGGCCAGGTGCCACTGTCCTGCCTTATGTTTTTCCGCCATCATCTCTCTGGGGTCTGCTCAGAGCCTCAGAGCTGGCCTCTCTCCCAAAAAAGACACAGGCCTGCCTGAGGACGAGCAGATGTTCCTCTCCCCGGGATGCAGGGGCCAGCCAGGTGTCACCCTCATGCTGGAGAACAGGGAGCATGCGGAAGGTCCTTCCTGAAGGACACCAAGTCAAGAAACAAGTTGTAAAACGTGCTGTTTTTTTCTATTTCCAGGTGAAAGCAAGCTTCATTTGCTTCTTTTAAAGGGGCTGAGCACGAAAAACCATCCTGGAAATCATGCTACTTTAAAGCTTGCCAGCACCATGGAAATGAGGAAGCCTTGGTGGACATTGATACAGGCCAGTAGGAGGTCACCAGTGGAAACTGGAAGGCTGCTCCTCCAGTGCGCAGGAGCAGACACTGACCTTCTAGCTAGAGCTTTGGCCACACCTCTCCAGGAGAGGTAAGTGCCTAAAAAGAGGACAGACTGGCTTTAAACCACTTAAGCAATAACACAAGCAAAACCAGAGGTTATCAGCACACTTACTCTACTTTCAATGCTTTAAACCAGCTGCAGGGAGTTTGGCCATGTTCCCAGACAGGCACACCAATATGCAGCATCATGAAGATACATGAAATAAGGCAAAGCCAACTGCTGCCTGCCTTTCTGGCTGCCACCTTCCAGGCCCTTGTGCAGCATTGGCTGCTCCTCGCTCAGCAGCTTCCAAGCAAACATGCTGTAGTCAAAACTCTCACCCATATCACTGTGGATTTTAGGGCAGAAATAAAGATAACACTTTCATTCCAAGATAGAGGATTCTGTGTATTTAATTTGTGTTTGGTTTTATGCATAAATGTTCAATTAGATGAGAACACTCAGTTCCTTCAGCAACTGCTGCACTGAGCAGACTGAAGTGGGTTGTACCTTCTCGGTACAACTTGTTCTTACACCTGAGCTGAATGCCACAGGTGTCATGAGCCTGTTTTAACAAGAAGTTTAATAGCTGCAAGCTGCAGGATGTCTGTTCTTCTCAGTATTTTCCTGACAGGTTGTTTTCAAGAATCCTGAGTCAGCAGTAATAACTGTAGGTACAAATATTTATTTGAAGAGCACAGTAGCTGTGCCATGTTACTTACCTTTGCTCCCCAAGCCAAAAAGCACATATATGAATGACTAAGGCCTTTCATGGTAAGCAAGTATCCACTTGCCTGAAGTATTTTCAGCTGTCATTATTGCTTTAACTTTTAGTTCCACAAGAACTAGATCATATGGTAGCAAGGAATTGAAGGGTGAAGGGTTAATCATTTCACTGCAGCTTGGGGATTAACTTCCCATTAAAAACACCATTTGTATCCAAGTGACATAATGAAAAATGTGGTGGGACATGAAAGGTGCACTCGTTCAAGCTAGCAAGGATTTGTCGAACTAGTTCTTCAAGAGCTTAGAAAACCAAATATTTCTTAGCCAATGCACTGGTTGCCGCAAACTGCTTGCCCTCAGCTAAACTCATCTAATGATCCCGTGCCTGACAAAGCTTTTCAGCAGCAGGCAGACGGAGGCTGTGTTTCAGAACAGGCTTCAAGGGGCCTTAGTGATCATTCTGTAATGGTATGGTGACTGAACTGTGCAAGAGCCCAGGAAAGTAAAAATAACAAATACTGGAGAGAAAAAATGGTCGTTTAATAGCGCAAAATTGCTATTTAAGATCAGCATATCAGCTTGCATTTGGGACAGTCCTTATGAAGAGTGATACAGACTATGAACCCTTGCAGTGATGTGACTGAGCTGTGGTTCATGCATGCTGAGCTAATGAATTACTGGTGCAAGAAAATGCTCACCTGTATGAGCTGCAGAGCTGCAGATTCTGGTTCACTGGCGTAACCACAAAGGGTTTGTTTTTTCTATCACAAATATGGGTATTTGCTGGCTGACGTGGAGGACAGTTTAATAGCGTCCAGCAGCACCTACAGGCCCAAAAAGTAACCAGTACCACCAAAAACAGAGAGGGAAGAAGAAGGTAGGAGTTCTGGTGCACAGAACAGACCTGTGGAATTTCTCAAGGAAATACCGTTCATATCTCACCCTTAAGGAAGTACAGAAGGAGTTTAAATCCCTGCAAGATATCAGTTTTACAGTCCAGCCAACCCCCATCTCTCCAGTGTCCTTTACCAGCTGGATGGACAGCCCTGACGGAAGAGAAGGTGCAGCCTCCTTCACCTGTCCACACTTGTAAGTCATCTCTGGAGATGCTGTTGCCTTAACCACAGAACTCTCATTTGCATGACTGTAGGAGATTTTGCTGAATGGAGACATCCTTGGCTTCTAGGAAAGCATAGAAGCAGAGTATTCTTTCATTGTGAAAAGGTCTAAAAAAGAGGATGAAGTGACACTGTTCTGTCCCATTTGCAACCCCATCTAAGTCAAACACAACAGCATATATAATAAGAACAACCTGAAAAGCAGATTTTAAACAGCTAGAGAGAGAACGATGCAGTAGCTCAAATCTGGAAACCTCAAATGAGCTCACTGGAGCTGAATGCCAACAGCTGAATCTGAATAATTCTGTTCCCTAGTGTCCCTTTTCTATCACAGTGAGTGGAAAGCATATCACTTTGGTGGCTTGACTGGTCAGCCCACTTCTATCAAGGCACCCCAGTGGGGACTGAAGACCTGGAAGTCTCTGGTCATGGATCACAGACCTGCTTTCTTGTTTTCCTTGAACAGTTCTAGAGACTCAGTTGCTTTTTGCTTGAAATTTTTCAGCCCAGAGTTCCTGCACTCAGCCTCTCCTCTTTTGCTTTGCGTATGAGCCCGCTTCCTTTCAGTGTAATTTTTATTGAGTGCGTGATTCAGAATTAATGTTTGCAGTACAGTGAGGGGAACTGAATTGTTTTTGTGTAACTGTAAATGAGCAGCAGCAGTTCATTTGAGTTCAAAACAGCTAAAGAGATCTTTATCAGCTTTCCGAGTGGCTTGTAAATCATCACAAGCTCTGTGAATGTCACGTTACCTACCTCATCTCTGCAGTGAGCTGTGTGATGGAAATGGGAGAGACCAGCTGTGTGACGTAAGTTCCTTCATTTCCCACATAGCAAACCTGGTCCAGGCTCAGCTGCCCTTGCAATTTGCTGAAAAAAGCACATTAGATCTGCAAAATATAAACCCAACCAACAAACACCAAAACCCCATTATACATGGATCATTGAGTATCGTGTAGGTGGAAAAACCTTTCTTGTACTAAAATTACAAGTAATATACTGCAGGTGGGACTGAGAACTAGCCACTAGTTAATAATTTATGTATAAGGAAACCAGTTCAGACCAAATTACCTTATATTAATGCTGCTTATTCTGCAGAGCTAAGTCAAACTCTGCCCATGGGCTCAACTGCACAGATCCCTGCCTTCACTGACCCAGGCTGTGCCTCCAAGACCCAGGGCAGCTGGGAGGGGAGGTTGGCATTGCGTTGGGCTGGGAGGAGAGCTCATCTCCTGGGATCCTCTGGCAATACCTCCAAGGCTGTAGGGCGTACCTTCAACACACCTTCTGAACACATGCTAGGTGAGGCATGGCTGGTGCTTGGGGCACCTGGCAAGTGAGTCTTCCTGCTCCAACCTGCAGTTCCAGGAGAAGGAAGTGCCTGGGATACATTAAGCTCCATGTACAGATAAAGCAGACTTAAGCAAAATCTGACTTGTATCGAGCCTTGTCATGCATAAACTGAATAGGAAATGAAGGTTAAAACACTTGCATGTACCTCCAGATATGGACAATATTACAACATTAAATATTTGAAAGAAAATAAACATCTTACAAACTAATTGTATTTTGCATTGAAGTTTTCTCTGCTACTGTATAGGTATTATAGAATTTATTACCAGTAGATGTAACACCATCATTGAGCCTCATTCAACTTGATACACGATCCTGGCAAGAATGGTTACAATTATGATATACAGTCACCTTCAAACCAGCAAAAAAAGCAAAAAAAACTAGAATTCAATTATAATTTTTATCAGCAATATTTTTTATTATTATTTAAAAAAAAAAAAAAAAAAGCTTCGAGATAATCCTTACTGGTATATTCAATATAAATTGTTCATGTCATTAAACAATACAGGAGTTAAAAGCTCATTTTCTGCTGCAAATGAAGCAATGCTTGTAGGTTAAAGTGGCAAGATGGGGGACAAAGAAACCATTCATTTTAAATTACTGTATTCCTCTTTTGAAAATAATTATAACTGAAAAATATGACGTTTATTAATCTGGACAGCCTGCAAATAGGGATTAGTGAAATGACTGTTCAAGCAGGAATTCTGTGGAACATTTGTCGAGGTGGGGAGTGAATCCTTCTCCCTGTACCTGTACTGGTTGCAGGAGAAAGTGGTAGTTTAAGGTGGTGCTATATGTTTTATACTTAAAATTACTTTTGTAGGCTTCCAGTGCATCTCATTGGGTTACAGGTCAGCCAGGGCAGCACAGCTTTTTTGAAAACTAATGCTGCATTCAGACAGCTGAATGCTGCCTTCCTTTTTTAACTGAAGCGACTATGAGCACTTTTTTATGTTTCAAAGGCCTGAATAAAGCTAAAATGCTTCACATACAGTAGAAGAGAGAAGACTTGTCTCCGATACCCTGCACACTGAGATCATTCCTTAGGACTTCTGCGTGGTGTTGGTTTATCCTTTCTTTGCCTCTGGCCATGCCTGCCTTTTCCTTAGCCCATCTGTCAGCCAGCCATTTAGTCTGTGTACTGTTAAGGCTAAACTGTGCCTAATCCTGGTGGCAGAAGAAAAGGATACTGAATTTCAAGGAGCTATTTCTTCCTTTTTCAGAGTTTACATAGGATGTCTTCATTCTTCAACTGTTTATAGGCTACTTCAGCACTTATCTTTCTAATGAGACAATCTCCTTTTTAGTATTTTGGGTTGCTGGTTGATTATTGTTGTCCACAGCAATGATATCATAAGTAAAACAGTGAAGTTTAATTAGAGACCAAACCCTTTTTTAGTGACTTTCTGGTTGAGTTGCAATTTTGCCCCTCAGTAATTCTCTTTTTCAGTCTATGGGACTGAGTGCTGTCACAGGTACAACTGTTGCACTGTTATAACTCACACCAAATCAGAGTGGGCAATTCCAAGGGAGCACGATGCTGGGGAGTGGCAGAGGGATACACTAGGGCTTGCTGCAAGTGGTGTGCATGTCGTAGGCAACAGCTTGGGAATATCATTTAAAATTTTCCACATGCATATAAACACAGTGAGAAATTTTATGTGCGTTATTAGGTAAATCTCCACTTGGCATCGTAAAAAAGTCAATGACGATATCTCTCCTCCAGATGAGAGCCAGTCCCTATGAGCTCTGTGCCTCATCCACTGACCTGCATGCAGGCTTGGGCTGGCAGGTCTTTCTGATTGCCATGGGAGTCCCAGGATCTCTGCAGAGCAGCTGCCTTTCTTTAGAAAGCAGCCAGTATTTCTGTCCTCACTTCCCTACCTGGATGACATCAGATGTCAAAGTCCAAAGGAATGTTTTTAAACAATGAATTAGATTCAGGTTTTCTTGGGAATACTAATTCAAATAACAAATCTGTGTAACCTTGGCAGGTCTTCCACCCCTCTGTTTGCATTTCACATAATCTACAAAATGAGTTTATTGGCTGAAATAGCTATTAGGAACAATGATTTCTTATGCATACTGGAGAACTCTGGTGCTGGACTTTTGAATTGTGTTTGTATTATGCATAGGCAGACAGGAAAAACACCCACCACCATATGTTTTGAGAATTTTGTCAAAACTAACCTTTGTAGCTATGGTTTCACATATCAAATACAGAACATTTGTGGCAAGCTGATGATGAACAGTCTCCAGACCAAAGTCCCAGTCTTGAAAACACATGTGCATGGGCAATGAACACTGCAGAGTCTCGAGGAAGTCAACATGATCCCTTACAGATTACAGAGATAACTGAATGAACAGTTCCTATGAACAAGGTGTGAGCTGTGGCTCTGTAAAGGCTTGTACGTATCTTAGTTCAAAAATGTGCCAAGTGCCTGAGTTGGCCTTTGAACATCAGGGGTGTTCACGTGTACATGGAAACAAATCAGTGGACAGCCTGAAATACCAGAGAAAATCTTGAAGTGACAAGAGTTTTCTCAGAAAATCTTGAAGTACCCAAAGACAGTTCCCACAGAGAAAGAGATACTGCAATCGTACTACTGTTTATTTACTGGAAACAATCTTTCAACTCTACTGTCAAAATAATACATATCTGTTTACATATATACCACTGGCACTGAGATTCAAGACTTAAAATAAAACTGGGCTAAATCCAGACCTGATGTTAGGTGGGTAGCAATCACTGACTTCAGCGTAGTCATGATCACATTGCACTCTCTCTGGATGGACTAATTTCTGTTTGGAAACAGAAAACCTCGTCTGAAGTGTGAAGAGCTTAATGATGCATAAGCATGTCATGGAGTCATAGAATATCCTCAGTTGGAAAGGACCCATAAAGATCATCAAGTCCAACTCCTGGACCTTAGAAGGCTTCTTAAAAAGCTTTGTGGCTGTCAAGACAACATGATACAGACCCAATTTCAGGAGAGAAGTGGTTCATCAGGACTTAAGATAGTGTTTGATACCTTCAAAACTGGAAGGACCCATAAAGTTTTTTTTTTTTTGGTCAAATTCTCTTTTTTAGAAAGAGGCTCTGACAGCAGGCTGGGCAATTCTTTCAATCATCCAGACCTAATACTTTGCTGTAAGGGTGCCTAATGACATTGCAGAAAGAAGGGTACAAAAGCAGTAGGTGGGCCAGCGTTGTGCCTGCATTTCCAGCAAAGCACATGAAGAACTTGCCCAGATGGTGAGTGCAGAGGAACCTGGCAGGGAAATAAAGAGTCTGTCTTGGCTGTGAGAAAAGCAACAGAGGTCAGTTAGAGCCTAAAAGAGACACATAGCCTACAAATGATTTCCAAAAAGCAAAGTGAAAAATGTTGGGCAATGCTAGAGGAGAGGTGGGCTCACGCAGTATGCATTTGCAGTGCATGATCATAATGAGATCATTTGTCCAGGACAAGCTCAAAAGTGAGAATGAGGGACCAGACTGGGAGTTGAAAGAGACTGAATATTTGGTTGCTGAAGTGTTTTCAAAGTATACCTTTGCTACCCAACTGTATTCCTCAGTTCTTATATGAAGGTTGCTGTATCATTATTCACTTACCAGTGCAAAAGTGCGTCTGCCTGGTACCCATATTCTTCCTCATGTGATTTCAGTGGTATTACTTGAGTTGCACACAGACCAGTTTGGCCAATGGAAACCACTACAGGGATCTCAGAGGTGTGAACTAATAAAATCTACAGTAGGTGAGATTTCCACCTCTGATGTGCATGCTTAGAAACATCAGATGCATTCTGATGTGAGGAAAAGGAGAACTGCAGGATCCGAGACAGCCCCATACAAATGCCTCTGGACCATTACGCTCCCTATTGCACAGACTCTTCAGCATGGGTTGCCTTTCTGGGCAGGCTTTCTGCAGAAAGTCTGATTATAACCATCAGCCTCAATTTTCATGCATGGCACCTGCTTTTGGGTTGAGCTAGTCAGAAACGTTTCAAGACATAATACAACAGAATGTGGTGAGTTTAAGTCATTATAAACGCTCTTGTCAGAGGAGGACACAATTTGCTTGTGCTGCGTCATCTTACAGCTCTTTAACTTCCAAATGCAGAGCCATGTTACATTTTAGCTTCCATAAATTCTCCATGTATACAAGTACATCACAGTGCTTTACACACACACAGGGAAGATCCTCAGTATCCTTTTTATCTTTCCATTGAAGAGCAGCAGTCATGCAAATTAACACCAGCTGAGGGTTTTTCCATCCAGATTTATTTCAACAATTGTTCCTTTCAGGCTTAAATAATGTCAGGGCAAACTTTTATTTCTTTTTTATTTTTGAAACGCTTTTGTGGTATGAAATTTTCATTAGGTTCTTAGCTACATGCTACAGAAAAGATTCAGTAGCAAATTCTGTGAATGAGCCAGATTGGAGAACTTGAATGAGCACAAAATGTACTGATTCCATTGCTCTGCTTGATCTAGACGTAGAGAAGTGAACACATGCAAATGCACAGACCATGTTTCTGAGACAATGAAAGCTGACTCTTGTAAAGGCTGAGACAAGAAAAGGAAGATATGGGTACAGGCTCCCCACTTGAAAGGGAGAAAGCTCTGCATGAACACAATGGGTACTACCTCGGTGATGCTGGATGTCCAGGCGCTCAAAGAAACTCAGCTATTCCCACCAAAACTCTTGTTGTCAGAGAAGCACAAGATGAAAATCAATTCTGTGGGATCCAGCAAACTCTTCAGTGAAATAACATTTTGTTGTCTGTGTTAAAAAAAAAGCCAGTCCCCTAGAAATATTACAAAGACAAATATGTCAGGTAGGACCCATCCAGCTCTATAGCACTGGAGTGTTTGTCTCTTGCTATTCTTCTCCCTCTGGCACCTAACCCAAATAGCATGAATCACTTGGCTCGTTTATTGCCAGAGAATATATTCTCCTTCCCTAACCTTGTAATCTGTATCAAGGATTTCTGTCACTTCTGCTTTTGTTTACTTTTATTCCAATTATTACATTGGCAATAGATGCTGTATGAACGTATATTGAGAGGCATTCTCTTTCCTGAGGACCTGTGTTTAAACTGATGTGATAGGGAACAAGCAGGGGAGGAAAAGAGCTGTCCCTCCTCAGCTCTGCCAGGGCACAGCTCTGTTACCCAGAGCACGGCCAGAGGGACACCACACATACCCAGGCCCAGGTCAGTGCCCTCCTCTGGCATTGGCCAGAATATTATCTATTAACTATATGGTAAAACCCTCATGTTTGAAAATCCTCTAATAATAATAGCCCTCTAATGAGAATAAAGAAGCATTTTCTGACTGGACCTAAGTTGAGATTCTATCTACTTTCCAGGAAACCCAGCCTCAAAGGAAAACATGGATACGTACAGCAGTTGCAATTTTGTGTTTTTAACTTTAATCCCGTAAAAACTTGACATTCATATTCCTTTTCTTTTTTTTCATTTGGTGAGAATTGCTGTAATGCACGAGCCTACACTAGTCTATTGGAAACAGACCTTTGAATAGGAAATGGAGAGTTTAGATGTTATAATCTGCCAGTAATTTATTATTTTGAGATTGGCATATATTTTGGCAAAGTTAAAGTTGGCTGGACTGATAGTGAGTGATGAAAGATGTTATGGCGGTTGAGAAGTGGCTGAATTCCTTTGTTTCCAGACTTTTCACTTTTTTTTAAGGCACAAAATGTTTATATAGAAAGTGTAATATTGTTTTATGAATATTTGCTGGACCCTGCTAAAACCAGGCGTTCAAGCTTTACTCTTTTAACAAAGTGTTTTGTAATGGAATTCCTCTTTTTTTTTTTTTTTTTTTTTTTAAAATATTTTTAAATTAGGGTTAAGCCAGGATGGTATGTGGGGGCCATGGGAGAACAGCCCAGAAGTGAGGAACTGTCTGATATCTATCAGATTGCACTTCCTCTCCAGGAGGTGATGTGGCAGCAGGGCAGCAGGAGGAGAGAGGACTCTGCTGGGCATGAAGAAGTGGTAGCGTGAAGGCACAAAGAGCAGGAAGAAGGGCTTTTGTGCACTGGGGAAACTCCCAGCACATTGAGAGTTCAACATCTTTAGTTAAGATCCTGCCTGCACCTGGGCCACCAGAGCCTCCTTGTTTCTTGTGTCTCCCTTCCATCACATGGGACCCATGAGCAGTTCTAGCCCACGTCTATAAACTAGCATTCCTCCTTCTTGGTCATTTCTGTTTTCCCCTCCAAGGCTGGTATACAATGAGCCTTGGTACACTCAGGAGGCACGTTTCTGTTTCTGATATTTCCCTGTCCCTGCATGTTTCCTCTACATTTGTATCCTCCAGGTTGGCTTCTCACACACCTCATTGGCTTCCTGCCCCCTGCTTGGCCCACTGAAGCCTGGAGTCAGTCTTGAGCCAGCCTGTAATGGACAGTTTGTGTGCAGAGCTCTGAGCCACAGGATCCCAGGATGTTGCAGCAGCAGGGAGAAAACTTTTTTAAGAAATGGAAGCTGCTAAAGTCAACTCAGCGTTTAGCTGCTGTGGACCCTTGCACGAGGGCTTCCTTCAAGCCAAATACCAGTAAAAAGAGCAGGTACACTTCTATAACAAGAGAAAAACAACTCCGGACTAACTTGTAGAGCTTATTGGGAGCAAGAGAGTCACCTCTCTTTTTGTGTCATACAGCCTGTGTTGTGATAACTTTTCTGAGTCTGTATTCTCCCATTTAATACCCCCACTTTAATGAAGACCCCCATATAAGAATAAAGACCTTCTATTCTGCTCTGGCCTATTCACACCATAATCTTCATGAACTCCCTTTCTCAAGTAGCATTAAGCACTTCCAGTCCTCAAAAAGACCATGCAAAGGTTATCTGTCCTGTGCTAGCAATGATGGGGAGCAAATAAGCCAATAAGGAAAAGACAGGGGGAAAAAGTGTTTGCTTCAGAGAAATTTAAGAACAAAGCATATGAAGCCTTGTCCTTAACTAAACAAAAGTCTGAACTGCCAGTGGCTTCAACAAGATGAGGATCATACCTCCAAACAATACAGTTATTTTTATTTTCGTTTTCAAACTCCTAAATACATATATATATATTTAGCTTAGCACTGTGAGGCCTCAGCTGGAATACTTTTCACAGTTTTGGGCACTGCACTTTGAGAAAGTTGTGAACCAACTGGAGAGAATCCAGATGAGAGCAACAAGAATGATCAAAGGTCCAGAAAATGTGATGTATGAGGAAAGACCAAAAGAATTGGGTTTGTTTAGACTAGAGGGGAACAGTCTGAGGGGAGACATGACAACAGTCTTCAGACACGTTAAAGACTTGCAAAGTGGAAGATAAACTGTTCTCTATTTCTACTGGAAGTAGGCTAAAAAGCAATAGATTTAAATTACAACAGGGGAGACTCAGATTAGACATCATGAAAAACTTTCTATTGGTTACAGCAGTTATACCTGAGAAGACATTACCTATGGAAACTGCGGGATCCCATCATTTGAGGTCTGGGTACTGGCATTGTTCGGTCTGCTTTGTGGCAGATTCGTGAACGATGTGACTATTCCAAGTCCTTTTCAGCTTGTTTTCCCAAATTTTAAGAACGTAGGAGAGAGACTCTGCACAAATACAACGTTTTTTTTCCCTGAAGGAATTTGGATATGACTGAACCAAGTGGTCTTTGAACAAGAGGTTAGTTACAGCCTTAACTACAAAGTTAGTATTGTTACCTTACAACCATTACAAACTTTTTGCAACTATTACACTGAAAAACAGTGAAAACTTCCGATTCTCACCTGCTTTGAAGTCCCTGGACACAATTCTGGCAGTGGAGGCCTGTATTAAAGAACCTGTCTGTAACTAATCATAACACCCTACACAGTGTAAGACATGCCATCCAGTGATAGATTTCTATGAACTCTGTTATTCAGAAAGATTTAATGCAGGAAGGAACCTGAAGATATGACACTTTGTTAGAGAGCAGAAGATTACATAGTACAACAAGTATTTTGGAATGAATTTACAATGAATTTTAAGTATAAAATAGAATCAAAGAAAAGCAGGTGAAAGTAAGACAAATGCAGGGTGAATGGAGACAAAGTGCCTGACTGATAATTTCAAAGATAATTGGAAGTGTAAATTAGCACTTCTGAGATCCCTTGTTTCAATAGGTGGCTTTTTTTTTTTCCCCTGTTCCTACTTGTTTGTCTGCTTTCCATTTATAATGAAAAAAAAAAGGCAAGATTGCAAAAGCCGGCTTTTTCTGCAGTTTCTTTGGTGCTTTTTGCTAAGCAGCCTTGGAGCTACAAAGGTTCACAGTCTTTGAAACGTAGACTCAGACCCTAGAAATGTTTACAATGGAAAAAAGAGTCCTTAAAATACACGACCACATAGGGAATCATAGGGGATCTGCTGCCGATACACCTTCAGAGGTCTGCATCCTGGTAGGGGCTGTGCATGAAGAGGCCTCCCTCCTCAGACAGGCATAGGTCACTGGGTCTGTGGAAATACTGACTTGGTTTTGAGCTGCTATACGTACTGGCTTCTGAGGAGAGAGTTCTGCAGAGGAGGAACCGTGTCTTTGGTTTTAATGTTTACAGGGCACCAACTCAGGGTTTAGAATGGGTGCTGTGATACAAATATCCTCAGCCGGATGACAGAGCTTCCTCTGAAGTTGATGACGGTGTTAACAGTGATCATTTCCAAGTCCAACTGAACGGTACGGGGCCCTTTCACAGGGCGGGTCATCACCAGCGTAGCGCTGATCGGTCCCGTTTGCTGTGCACAGAACAAGAGGAAGCAGGTGAGATTTTCAAAAACAGTTCTTGAGAACTATCAGTCATTGAGGTGAGACCACATGATGTTCATGGTCTTTCATTTCATTTCAGCACTTGGCTCCATCTCAGTGTTTTGTATGAACTATCACCTTCTACAGTTTTTAAAGCCTTTGGGAGCCCTGGACATAGGAGGAGATATGCATAGAAATTTGCTATTGTCTGAATGGGAAAAGATGAAAACATGGATTTAGAGTACGCACAAGCAATGTCACCTTTTTTTAATTATTTAGCTTGATGTAAAACCCACTATTACTTTGAAGCAGCAAACTCCAGGAAGGGGTTATGTTACTAGAGCTCTGAGAACGGATGTTCCTATGTGAGTGAAATCAGGGCTTGCTGTGTAATTGCATATGCTAACATCGCAAAACCTCACCCTCTGAAGAGAACTTTAAATACATGAAGGCATGTCAGAAAATTAGTCATTTAGTAAGTGGAAGCAGAGCTTTGAAATACCTGACCAGAAGAGTGGATTATGAGCGGATTATTTTCTTTTTTTTTTTTTTAAAAAAAAGAGTTTCTGAGGTTAAAATTTAATTCATTTTGTTTTCATCAGCAGAAGCTGATGTACATGAAGCAGGACCTGTTTTACCATGAAAAGGAGCCCAAGGAGCAGTGAGGAGCTGCCCGGGGATCCAGCAGCACCCCGGGGCCCACACACCCCATGGGCTGCCCTCTGCCCGCTCCCACTGGGTTCAGAGCAAGGAACAGGCACCACCTGCTGGCTACACACCCTGCAGGGAGCTGCTGCCAGGGAAGGAAAAGGACAGCTTGTGCAAGCCGAGTATTTTAGCTGACAAATGGGGACATGATAAACGAATGTGAGAAGATTAGCAGATCTGAGAAACAGTGCTCATGGATGGAGCCTTAGCATGTGCCAAATAGATCCAGACAAGTGGAAAAGGTCAGGGGGATCAGTAATGACTTTACAACAGGATAGAGCTTGTGGGATGTCCACAGTCACTCCTGGACCAGTTGTCATGTCAGAATTCTGAAACTTTTTTTTTTTTTTAACACTGAATATTTAAAACTGAGGCTCCCATGAGGAATGTGTTTTGGCATCTACTGAAATCTGTCAGGCTACCATTTTCTGTGAGTCATGGGAGCCATCAATAGCCACTGAACATCACTTAATGTGAATATCAAAGCCAGTGTTTGCCTACAGTTAAAAATCAACATTCTGAACTCCACCATCCTTGGTGGCTGTGCCTCATTCTGTGCAGATGCTTCCCATTGCCCCTGTGTTAGAGGTGTGGTGAAGATGATAGGAGAATAGGGATGTTTTCTGAGGAAAATAAGCATTTCTGTTTTCCCCAATGTCATCTACTCAAAATGTGTTTTCAGTAAAAAGAAAAACACAACACAAAAAAGGCTCCACCAGCAAATAAGTACATAAATGAAAACAAAGAACTTAGAAAGTCAATTCTCAAGATAAAGGTTTTTTCCTAACTTTCTTTTTAGTTTTCAGATTTTTTTTCAATTACCAATGAAGAATATGAGGAATGTTGACTTTTTAATTGACAAGTACTGGTAGTCCACCAAATTAAAAAAAGTTTTGGCACAATAGTTTGTCCTGAGCGTGGGAAACATGAGCTACTCTTTGACACAGGTAGCCATGGACCTTCCTGAATCTCATGTCTCATAAAATGAGTGCATTTGCTTTGGGTAGGATACCTTCCTGAAAAAAAACTGCAGCCCTCACAGACCAGCACATTGCTCTGCATGCCTGCGCGTAAAAATGTCTCATACTGAAGGTTTAAATGGCATTCAATAAAAGCAGAGTTCTGCTGTCAGGAAGAAATTCAGCTAACAAGAAGATACTCCAGCTTCTCTCTCAGCCAGACTTACCCGCATGTAGAATTCCCTGCCCTCGTTCCCTGATTTGATCTGGAAGATGTAATAGGCTCCAGGGTAGCGAGTTGTTGCTTGCATCTGAAAGATGTCAGAAGGCACTGACCGCCCAGACACAATATCCATGACTCTGTACAGGATGGTGAATGGCTGATCTCTGCAGCCTGGGTTTTCAGCTGGACACATGCAGCGGCTAGTAGAGAGAAAAAATTGTCACCAGGGGTGACAAATTCCTGTAATACTCATTACATACTGATACAGCTGCAAAAATCAATCTATCAACCAATCAATCAAGTTGCCAACCAGCCACCAGAATCAACGAAACTTGTATTTTCTCATTTTTAGAATTCTCTGTGCTGCTATTCCAGTCTGCTATGTCCTTGTCTTCTTTTTCTTGCCTTCCAGGCTTTGCCAAAATATCTTGGTATCTTACGTGTCCTTAGATCACTTAGAAATCAATACTTTCTTTAAGGCAGGTATAGAATGTACAGGTTTTTTTCTGGTAGTACTTTAAACTGAACTGTCCCCAGAACTTTTAACTATTGAATCATTTCAATAATAGTGCGACATAAATATTGTATTAGTGATTTAATAAAAACATACAGTGAGACTTCCGGGATCAAAACCAAAGCTCTAGCATCAATCACAAAGATCTAAGGAAGAGTATAAGAGCAAGTCAAATATATGACATCTCTTCCAGCAGCCTCCAATAATTTGTGACCCAGGAAATTCTTGAAAGATGTCTTTTGTGCATTTGCCTTCCTGCAATGTGTCTTATCCATCAATGCGTTCAAGTTCCCCTTAGGCCTCCGTGAACGCTTGGTATCCATTGCAGCCAGAAGCTCCACAGCCCCTGGCAGGCTGTGAGAAACATGCCTCCCCCCTCCCTGCACTGCCCCTTGCTGACTTTGCCTGATGCTTTCAGCTCTTGAGAGCAGACCATCAATCCCTGCTCATCCTCCACATGCGGCTCACAGTTCATATTTGACTATGTCCATTGCTAGAGTGTCCTAACTTAATTGCTTCTCACAAGGAAGCCGTTCCATATTTTTGATCATCCTTGTTACTTTTTATGAACTTTGGTCCAGTTACATCACATTGCTCCTGAGAGGAGGTGATGAAACTGATGATAGTTTTGAAGATATGTGTATACAGTGGCACGTGCTCTAAGAATATTTCATACATAACTAACATTTCAATTCCAGATTGCTTTTCTGACCTCTACTGAATACTACAGATCATGGAACGATCTATAACAGTCCTCAAATCTCACTTTGGAGGGATTATGATTTGATCATTGCTCATTATTTAACTTGTGAAGATGTCTTTTTACTTTACATTCATCTATGTTGAATTTGAATTTGGCACTGTCATTGAGGCTCCTTCTGCAATACTCGTCTTTCAACCTCTTATTTGTCTGTGCCAAGGATTTCTCGCTTATGGCTGCTTAATTTCCATAGAAGCCTAAATTAGGATTCTTTTCAGAAGCCTTTGGAAAACCAGGCAGACCGCATCGGCCCATGTCCCTTAGCCACAAGCTGCTGGTTTCTTCAGAGAACTCCAATAAAATGCAGGATGTCCCTTTATAAAAGTCATGCTGGGGAATTTAGCGGATGGAATTTTTATTTTTAATTTTTTGTCTATTTTTTCTATAACCTCCATCACTGACACCAACTTCAGACAGTTTCTCTGGCAAATTCGCCATAAAAAGGTTCCTGGCATTATGAACACCCCATTCCTTTCACAGAGAACACAGATGCAGTGAATTTGCTTGGCTTTTATACTGATCGCTTCTAGACATGCCACAAATTAAGTGCAGTCCCATCTAGATGTGAGCCAAAGCCACCAAATACAAAGCTTGGAGACCAAGAGTTTTAGTGCAAACTGATCTGTAAGTGCTCCGCAGTTGGGCTCTGAGGAATTTAGGTACAGAGGCTTTAGACATTCCAAATTCTAGTTTAAGATTTTGCTACCTCTGAAGGTAGGTAGCCCCAGAACTGGCAGAACAGAACATGTCCACTCCTCAGCTGCCCCAGTTCAGAAAGCAACGTAAAGACACAAACACGTTGTCATGAGAAACAGTGGATTCTTCATCTCTTGCTTTCCTGTAAAATACATTAGGCTACCAAGTAATCCCGAGTAATTGCATTTAATGCAAGCATTATGGACAAAATTCTATGGCCTGCACAGGTGGGTACATGCAAAAATGTAAAACAATTGGGCAATATTTAGAAATGTGGGTTCCACTCCTCCAACTCCAATATGTTTGCCAAAATTATCCTGAATTTAGATGGTAACACTGCTAATACCCCCATTCAGACATACCCGATTTCCAGACAGTGCAAATCAGTCTGAGAACTTTTCAGTGCATCTAACCTTTAAGCAGTAGGAAACTACTTGTACCCTGCTCTAACTAGCACCTACTGTTTTTAAAGTACTTCCTGGACATGAGCTAGTTAACATTCACAGGAAATACATTAACAAACAGGCTGCATTTAAGCATATATGAAGTCAGTAACATAAGTAAAAGTCTCTTACGACATTACAAACCTTGCTGTTTCCTCTACTCACTGATAAGTGTTTTTCCAGTCTAACTTCCCACACATCTGAGTATCATATCATATCCCACCTGGTGACCTGGTAAGGAATTGCAATTTATTATTTGTATAAAGCTTACTAATGGTAAATGCAGCAACAGCAGGTACATATAACTCTTTAGACGCACTTCATGGCTGTGTTGCAAAATACAGCTTATTTGGTTCACCAGATACACTTCACACAGATAGAATTTGCTTTTGTGGCGGTGGATATGTTACTCACTTCTCATTAATCTGGATATAAGGGTCCTCGCATCTTACTGGGTCTAAACATTTATATTCTCCTGGGATATTGTAACACGCTTGCTGTAGAGTGCAGGTGAAGTTTCTAATTTCACATTCATTGATATCTAAAACACAAGAAACAAGAGAAAAGCTAAAGCAAGGAGGTATGTGCACAGCTCTTAAAGTCCAATGCCCATTGTGAGGAATTGACCAAAAACTCAGTCTTGTACCACGAGAAGTGTCTTTTTGATAACTGGCTCCTCTTTTAAGACCAGTTTTACCCCATTCATTTCTTCTTATTGGAGTGCTCCTCTATGCTAAATGTCACAGAAAGAAAAAAGAAATTAGCTGCTCAAGCTCTCTGACCTTAGAATGTGAAAACTAAAGAAAGTTGTGCAGTGGAGAGGAGAGCATCTGAGGCCTTTACTGTGCAGCTGTTCCTCAGTCTGTAAAACCTTCCTTACACCGACACACCAAGTGACCTCAGTGAGACTGTTCATGTGATGACATTCTCACCAGAATCACATAATTGGCCCCTATGAGTATGTCACCATGCAATGCCAAGAACAAGTAACTCAGCCCTTAAAAACCTCTTTCCAGACACAGGACCTATTTTCCAGTCCCTCTGGGTTTTAATCAGTGCTGGAATGCTCTTACCTTGGCAGCTTCTGCTATCATCAAGCAGGTTATAGCCCGAAGGACAGATACAGTAGTAAGAACCAGGCGCATTCACACATTCATGCTGGCAGAGGAACTCTGAGAAGCTGCATTCGTCCATGTCTGCAGTGGTAAAACAAAGTTTAGAGTCTTTGGCTTCACAGTCAGAAGCGCAGTCTCACAAGCAGGTGGCCATCCAGACTATGTGCCTATCACCCCAGCTGGAGGCTGGCACCCTCCAGCTCCCTAGAGCTCTGAGGCAGCCTGGCAAAATACTATTAAATGAGTTCTTGGCTAAACATTTTTTTTTCCCTAGGGAAACCAAAGCTGCTGCTTAACACAATGCATGACTCTTATTTTTTTATTATTATTATTTTTGAATACCTGTCCCCAGTTGGCCATGTTTTCAGTTCTGTTTTACGTCAGAGATAGAGGTACTTCAACTATAAAGCTGCAACTGTAATTTGTAAGGAGAGACTTGGTGTTGTTTTTCTTTTCCTTTTATTTTCTGGAGAGCAAACTTCCCTTTCCCAGGGCCACATGGGTCCCAGTAGAAATCCTGCAGCCAGCACTGGCTGTTTTATGTTTCTTAGCCTCTAGCCAGTTACTTGCAATGCGTTCCAGCAAGACTTCAGAGCTCATCCCATCTCGGGTCAGACCTAGTGGAAGGTCCAGCAATCTCCCAGATACCTAGGAAGCTAAGCAGTCTGTCCAATCTTTGATTAAAAGTACAGTATGATCTCTTTTCCCCCTTTACTCATGAATTGTCCAGAAATCATATGCTGCAGAACTGTGTTCAAATGAGAGAGATGAAATTCAGAGCTGCAATGGAGGCATGGCTAACTAAGGGGAAAACACATGCAAAGGCGCTAGACTGAGGGAGGCTGCTGTTAATCATTTCCTTCTTTCTCTGTGCAGGGGAAGAGAGAAACAAAGGCCAGAGTCCCAGCCAGGAACTCCCAAGTTCGTATTCCCAGCTCTGACATATTGACTCTCCCAGGCAAATCACTTTTACTCTTCAGACTGAATTTCCCTTTCTTTTAAATTGGACTCAGTCCATTTATCCACTTCTGGTGATTTGTACAGATGTGCTGGAAAGTATTTGAAGTCCGAATATGCTAAAGTGGCTTTATGTCCACAACCACATAAACAAAAGAGAGATGAAGGGAACTCTACACCTACACACCTCTGTTGTTGTTTGACTTGCTCCAGCAAGTTCTCTGAAAAAAATCACCTTCTTGACAAAACATGGACCAGGGGCTGATTGCATAAAGCAACTGAGATGTCACCCAGCCCTTTAGGGCTCCTAGCCCAGCCTTCCAGCACTGTCAGATTCATATAACCTTTGCTCAGCTGCTGTCAAATGCTGGAGGTACATCAAGACCCAAGGGTCCTATGTTTCTGCAGATGATCCACACAGGGCAGACACCTTTGCTGTTTCTAAACTCTTCTGTGGTGCTGCTAACTACCGCACCAGCAGGATCCAGTCCCTTCGTGAGCTTCAGTGATGCCGAACGACTGCTTGCAAGGTGAAGGAAGCTCATCCAGAGGAATTTGATCTGCCTGTGACAAGTTCTTGCACTGAAGGGTCAAGAGAAGAGTGGTGGAAAATCCTTTGCTGGCTTAAGTCTCAGCCATGAATGAAGTTCAAGTGCAACCTTTCCTGATGCCGTTTTGTTCTGGCAATGTTTGTGTGGCTTTGCACTCAACAGGTTCAGACCCCCAGCTAGCCCAGGGGCATGTGAAAGGACACAGGAGCCTAACTTAGAAGAAGAAATCCCACTAGATGGCAGAAATCTTAGGTGCTGCAGCTCTAAATTTTACGATCCTGTAGAGATTTAGGTCTATGTACCTTCCTTCAGAATAAGGAGATTTGCATGGAAGAACAGCTTTGGAAACACTAACCTATACACATATTGCATATCACATGTCTTCTCTCTCAGAAACAGCATGTTACATCTGTTTACTGTAAATTAAAAAACAAGTTTTTTCCAGTGTTTTGCCTTCCAAGAAATATTGGCTGGATTCTCTAATTTTATCAGGCTGTGAGAACATTAAGCACAGAAATAAATTACATCTTCAATTAAAACAAAGCAATAAAATAAAAACAAAAACAAGAGAGGAAAAAGTAGAGTGATACAAGCAGTTTCATCTGCTGTGAGCTGAATGGTTCAGCAATAACTCTGCTAAGAAACCATACATTATTTCTGAAGTGCAGATGGAGTCATCCAGGGGAAAATAGGGAAGGTTTCAGGCAGAAGTGTGCAATCTAAGAGCAAGAGGAATACATGGAAAAATGGACAAATACAAGGACAAATGGAAAAGTGCTTTATGCATGAGTATTTCTTTAACCATGGAAAAATGTTCCAGGACTGTCCATAGTTTACTTGCTTTAATAGGACTCCCATTCAGCATTCTGCTTTATTATGTTTTGCTGTTATCTTGGAGCTTTTTAATATTTAGCTTATTTTTTTAAAGCCATTTGCAGCCCTCCTCCACTGTGTTTTTCTTGGTATTTTCTGTGTACTGTAACTGGAAGGAAGATGAGATTAGTTGCAGCTATCCTGCTGCTAACCATAGACCAAAGCAGAAGACTTTTTAAAAAGCATGTACAAAACAATACCTTGGGAAAAGAAATCAGAATTAAAGAAACCAAAACAATAAATAACTGAAGACAGTTACCACTGCAGTTAACTCCATCAGCTTCCAGTTCATAGCCAGGATCACAGCGGCAGAGAAAAGAGCCGTAGGTATTGACGCAGGTCTGACTGCACGGGTTTTGGCCTGTACATTCATTCACATCTACAGGAAAACAATGCTCAGTGCATCAGTAACTTCCGCCTAAACTCTATTTTCAATTCATTACTCTAAAACATTTCAAAGAGATTACCTATACAGTAAAAATAATTTGTTCTGAAACATATAACAAAACTAGAATTATTTATTGGAATTCCAGATGATGCCTGGAAATAGCACGTTGGAAACAGAACACACTTGGAAATAAAACAGTTTGGGAATGTCTTCAATCAAAAAAATAACATAGAAGATGGAGTGAAATATTTATTATTAATGCTTCTCCCTTTATCCTGTAATATTAAAATCATTGAAATGATTTTGTCATAACCGACCTGAGACAAAACTCAGCAGGATATACCCAAGGAAGAAAATGCAATAAGGAATGGTCCTTGTGGTAACCTAGGGCTATGACAAAACCAAGTTTTTTTTTTTTCCTTTTAGGACATTAACAACTTCTGGTAAGTTATATCATTAGCACAGACCATTTCACGGAGGGGTTGTGTTGACTTTGATTCAGGTACCACATCACAGCAAAAGGAGGTCTGATGCTCAGGAGTGGGTCATAAAGCCTCAGATTTTAAAAGTACTTCAGTGCCTAGCTCTTGGTAATTTCAGTGAGTGTGTATCTAGGGGGGTTGAGCCTCTGTGTATTTCTGTGGGTACATTGCTCATGTTGCACCTGTACCCTTCCTAGGTACCGTGGTGACAAACAACTATTCACACGGGAACTATAGAGGTACCCCAGACAAACCTATCAGCGTTTTCAAGAGCAATGTTGTAAAAGTTACATGTATGCTAAGAACTAAGCAAGTTTTAGGTGTTGCTTCGTACAGACGAAAGATTTCCATCATGGTTTAGTATGTGCACAGTACCTTGGCATGATCTTCCGTCATCGTTAAGGGTAAAGCCTGGGTTGCACGTACAGGAGTAGGAACCGGGCACGTTGGCACACAGCTGCTGGCAGTAGCCGTAACGACACTCATCTATATCTACAAGTGGGAAAGATGAGAAGCAGAGTGGTCTGCGTTTCCACATGCAAATTCAATGGATCAAATGCACCATGGTATCTGGTGGTTACAGATCTAACAGCCAAACTTTCAGGTGTTCAGATCAAATTACTGTTAAAATGTATTTTTGCTCAAATGAATGCAGCAGTGCATTTTTCTCCATGTCTAACATCTGTCAGTAGGTCCTATGAAGTGACTGTCATTGCTGTAACGTTCACCTCAATGGCACATCAAAGGGACCAGTGTCAGTCCCATAAGTGTTACCTCAAAGCCTACCTGATAGCTGGCACAGCCCAACAACACAAGCACAGGCAGCCTTGCAGTAAGGCTTTGCCAGAAGCAAGGGAGAAGTATTTTTTATTTCCACACATACCAAAACTACCCACTAAAAAGCAAGAAGTATTTGTTACTAAACACGTCTTTTTTTTTTTTTTTCTGTCAGATAGGATGTTATCCAAAGAATTTTTTTCCAAGTCACATTCACATTTTATATGAATCTTTAACTGACAAACTACAGGGTCTAAAATGTAAACAATAAAATTGCTGCCAAAATGAAATAGCAGTTTGGGTTAAAATGCAGCAAATACATGCAATCAACTACTATAAGCAGAAGTAAATGCTGTAAGTTATGCATCGTGGAACTGCTAGAAGAATTTTGTCCCTGGCCTAGGGAGCAGTTTTGTCTTCGAAAGCTTTGCATTTCCTTTGGTATCAACTGGCTTTTGATTTATGGAGAATTTCTATGGCTACTCTCAAAGCTTTGCAGCCTTCCAATGGTGTTCTAAACATTGAGTTCCTGTTCAGATTATTCTTATGAGCAATTAAAATAAGATCTCAGAGCAAGTCTTACCCCTCATTCAGTACCCATCCTTGCTGATCTCTAGAGCCATTGTAACAACAGCAGAGGACAAAGCAGGTACTGGAAGACCCTCTGTATAAATGCTTTTTGTAAATTCGGCCATGATGAATTGTTTTATTGAAACAGCACATTATTTTTTCCTAGTTTGAAAATAGAACAGTGTATGGAAAAACTGTAATTATGTTAAAGGCTGGGGATAAGTTGGAAAAATGACAATTCTGCCATCTGAAAGACATGAAGGGACAGTTTGAATGTCCATTCCTAAGCCTCTCAAGTGAGTATGAAGTAAGATCATTCAATCAATGAAATGCTAAGCTAGAAACATGACGTCATTCAAATAAAGGCTTCCTCAAAGAGTCCCACTTCAAGGGAAGGATGTCTGCACTCATTTTCATTGATGCTGAGGACCTGCATCTTCTATTGAGTTAACTGGAAATTGCCTGCACTCCAGACAGAAAGTTCATACAGCTTTGAGCAAACTCAGAAAAATGTAGTATCTCAATCAGACAGACCTTTGGTAGTCTTCATAGTCTTTCCAGCAGACCTGCTGAGTCTAATTCTACTTTCCATTAAACTGGTTTTGTGTGAGTTTAGTTTGAAGCAGTTCTACAGTTTTGAAGTCAAGTCTGTGCAGCAGAAAATCAACCAAGTGTATTATCTGCAGCCAGTTTGCTCTAAATAGAGTTTTGTGAGTAAAGCAGGAAGGCTCAGGTTTTGGTGGAGTGACTTCCATCATGTGTTCCAACGCACAAGAAAATAAAAATGACAGTATTTTGCCCATAGTTCACATGTATACATTTATATGGGCATGAACTCCAGCAGTTCATTATTTGTTAGCTAAAGGCTTCCTGTTTTGGTGTTGAATATTAAGAGTGTTTTGGGAAAATGAATTCTTGAATGACTTGCACATTTACATGATGTAGTAATACCATTTTAAAAACAATGTTTTGAATATGTTGTGTAAGTAGCTGCATCCTGTAATTCAAATTTATGTTGTTGGCCGTAATGGCGCAGTTTTGCCATAGAAAGACTTATGAAAGTATTCTGAAAATGTCAAAGTTTTGGAAATACTCTCACTGTGTAAAATAACAAGGACACTGACGCCAGGTTTTAGCCTTACTAGCTTTTGTTTCCCACTGCATTTTATGTAGCAAGATAACCCAAAGGCCAGGGTCAGCTATGCCATGTACAGCAGCACTAGGTTTGGCCCAAACCCTGCAAAAAGTAACATCGGTTTTAAGTCCATTAATATCTCATTTCACTGACACAATGCATTACTTTAAGTACAAGCTTTGGCTTTTGTGGGACTGTTATCTCAAGAGCGCTGCATTTTGGGAGGAAGGACTTTTACAAGGCTTCTTCTTGTGGGTGGTTCATGTGGACAGTGCTGTACTGGCTCCTACCGTGTAAACATTACTGGGATAATTACAATAGATAGTGATGTAGCTTTTTGTAACCGTGGTATACTAAGAGTATTCCATAAAAACCTGGCTCTATAAACCCAGCCCAGCCCTCTGATTACATTAAATGGTCTTTTACTACCTTATGCCAGCAAAAATCACTCCAAGTCCAGTGGAAAGATGGAAAACTGAGGCTTTTTAAAAAATAAAATAAAATAGAGATCTTAACAAAATTTGCTTCTAGCTTTTTGCATTGCCTTGAAATAATCCACTCCATGCTTGCACAAAGTGGGCAACAGTGGGACGTTGTTGCTTATTTTAAATGGCATAAGCAGATACTCAGATCAGTCCAGCAGAGCAGTGCCTTCAGTTCTCTGGTATATCCATCAAGCAGCAAAGTGCTTTAGATTTGTGTCCAAGTCCTGAGTGCAGCACACAGCTCTTAGGTTTGGGCTGTGGCTGGGAGAAGTAAATGGGTAACGCAACCAACGACGCAGGGCAGAATCACCCTCCATGCTCTCCCTCCCCCCTTCCCCACCAGAGATACTTGTGCAACACCCATCATAAGCTTAGCTCCCTGCATCCACACAGTCAAGCTGTTCCCCATCTCCAGTTCCCTATTCTGTACTCAGGGGAGTACAGAGGCTCTCTGTACGGGCTACTCATGGTTTCTTCTAGCCTGGCAGAATGGCTCCTTTCTGAAATTCTGATTAACCTGCTTTATTTATTTAGTGATGCATGTTAACATGGATTATTTCTTAGGTTTTGTTTTGTTTTTTTTCCCCAAGAGGAATTACCAGAGATGACAGAGCAGGATATCCTGGGGGAACTACAAGACACAGAGTCCCTGATGTGGCTGCAGCCACACAGGCCCCATTTGGCTGAAGGTCAGCTCTGTCCCGACTGCCCTCCCCACGCCTACCAGGTGAGTTACGCAGCAGCCACTTGCAGTAGTTGGAAAAGCAGCCGCATGGCAGTCCTGCACTGGCATTGGTACCTGGGAGGAGAAATTCAGAAAAGAGCTGGAGCAGCTCCAGGGCTGAATGGGCAGGGAAACCCCATTCTCCTTCCAGCTGAGGTGTTGTGACAGCATGGTCCAGCTCTGGAGAGCTGGCAGGCAAACTGCCACGCCCAGGGGAATAAAATACAGATCCGATGTTAAAAGGGCTGTTGTGTCCTATCTCTCCTGGAGAGCTGTACCTGACATCAACATCTCCTAACATCATCATCCCACGGGCATGTCAAGCGAGGGGAACAGGCCAGGGGAGAGAGGAGCTGGAAGGCTTTCCCGTGCTGCTTGTTGAGAAATGTTTTTGTCGGTGAGGCTGAGCTGAAGGGATGAACAGGACATTGCTGCAAGGAAAATAATAAAATCAAAATAAAACTGCTTGGAAGGTGCAGATACGGCACCTATTCCAGAGTTATATTTCTTATTGCCCCAAACAAAGGAGTTGGTTCAATCTAGGGATTTATAAGACTGTTTCTTGATGTTGAGTTGTTATCCCTTCTGGTCTGGACTGTAACTGTGTGGAAAGGACATGTCTGTTTGGGAAGAAATCATTTTGTACACATCCTAGTGACTGATACAAAAGGAACAATGACTGATACAAAAGGGAATCCTTCAGACTGGGAATATAAAAATCCCACGTGTAACATGGATGCTGTCATAAGGCAATTAAATCTACATTTTTGTTCTGTGAGGAAATCCATCTGCCAAGCATACTGTTGGCATGTGCAAAGATGAAGGACATCAGTTTCTGCATAGCCTTAACTCTGTACTTGACAAAGATGCTCAGTGAAATTAGTTCAGCTATTCACAGGCACACATATACAAACATAGACATGAAAATCTCTCATGGCAGGAGGTGCTTACCTAAACACTGGCCTTCCAGCAGCCAGTAGCCTTCAGTGCAGGAGCAGGTATATCCCCCCTCAGTATTTATGCAGATCTGGGTGGGGTTACACTGATGAGAATCTGAAGCACATTCATCAATATCTGCAACACAGAAATACAGCAGTTAATATTGGAAATGAGAACAAAAGGTTGTTCGAACTGTACAGGGACTTTTAATGTGCACACCAGGTCTGTGTGAGGAGATCAAGTGTGGTGGACCAGAGAGAATGACTACAACCTGAAGTAAATTCATGAAAATAAATGCCTGAGGGCAGTGAGAACTGTGCGTGCTCATCAAAGCTCTCCCTTCTGTGTATCACAGAGCACCTTGGGAAGGGGACAGTTTTCATTACTTCCACATTTTCTTTGTCACTGAACTGGGATTTCCATGCTATGAGACAGCACTCAGCCTTAGGGAATGGCTGCTGAAGGGACTGTGTAACCCAACTGCAGAGCAAGAGATGAGCAGGGTCTCGAGGGGCACACAAACACAACTGTCATGAGGCTCAGACATATACAGAATATTACTTCCTACACCCACAAACACATAATATCTCACTGCAATTTTTCTGACAGAAGGTTCAATCAATGTCAACCTTTACCTGAGAAAAAAATGTATACTTCACTAGAATCAATTTCCTGAAAATAGATTTTTTACCATCTTTATTGTTTTTAATGTATTTGGCTTTTTATTACAACCCCTCAGGGTGTTTTTGCTGTGGGCCTTTTTTTCTTTTCTTTATCTTTTTTTTTTTTTTTTTTTTAGCAAAAGAGGTGAATAACATTCCTACATTTATATAAGCCAGGACACTGGAACCTAACTGATTAAAAATGCCTTTTAGAGTCATAAGTTCAATCTGAATTCTTCCTTGCTCAATCTCTTCCCTGATGTTTCTGGCATTGGGTTTGTCTCTGGATGTCAGAAATGGAAATATCAGAAGATAAATTGTGTCGTTTTTTCAGCCAACTCAGATTTCTATGTTTTATTTATTGATACCTAAACTATTTTTTGTTCCAGCATACCGTGCACTGGCCTTTGCTGAAGTGCTGTGTCATTGGAGCAACGCTACTCTCTTGATCTCTCCTTGACTCTCATTCACCCAGACTTTGTTGGGTCATGATTGAAAATATCTCATTGGGCTGGAGCAAGTAGAAGATGAAAGGAATTATGCCTCATTGAGCTGTAAAATCCTAGCAGTCACAAAATAACTGATCCGATCTACCACAGCAGCATAGTTAGCATGTTCCGATATATAAATAAATAAATACATACACACTACACAAACACAGAGTCTAGAGTTCTTATCTTGCAAAAAATCTGTATCAGCAATTTGTGGTGAGTTAACACTGCTAAGATAACAAGAGTGGTGCAGTTAGATGTAATTAACTAAGCCAGAAATCTGTTCCCACGTCTTTATTGGCTAGAGGAAAGGCTGGCAAAATGGTGGGGGAAGTGGGGAAGCAGTAAGATAAGAAGTCTAGACTATAAAGATACATAAATATGTTATTCAGTTCATCTCTTGCATCTGTGATTGGGCTAAAATTCTGGATCCTCCCTTCATATAGCGTATCACGCATAATTGGTACTATTTGAAAACAGATATTATCTAACCATAAATTTCATAAGAATCACATTAATGTTTTCTAAATGAAAAAAACTTTCTATTTGTCATACTTGCTTATTGTTTAAAGAGTGGGACCTTGGGATCTAGCCAACCCTGCTGTTTCTAGCCTCTCCTGAACTTAAAAAAAGAGATTTTCATTTTCCATGCTCACTGCTTCCAATGTTATTAATAGGTGAAGCCTGATGGAGACAAAATGAGGCTCACGGTCTTACCACCATGTATGGTAGCAATGCTATTTGAAGACTGCAGATCCTCCACTTGGCTGTAGTGCATTCTGCTTACAGAGAAAGCAATGGGTGGCTGTGCAATCAGTTTCGTTTCTAAGCCATCTTTGTAGCAGTTTCATGAGCAATACTCACTCAGGATAAGTAAGGCATCACTCCTCTTTTCTTTGCTGTTGGGGAGATTTCTCCCTCCTTGGAAACATTCAGAAGCCATCTGGACATGTTTCTGGACAACTGGCTCTAGGTGGCCACACTTGAGCAGAGAGGTTAGATCAGGCAACCTCCATAGGTCCCTTCCAACCTTCAACCACCCCTTGACTCCGTGGCTTGACTCTTTGCTTACTCCCAGTCTTCACCTTTCACAAGGATGGTGGAGATACATTTCCATTTGAGCACAAAATTTTTACAACAGAGGCTGCCTGTGGAGTTTCTGCTGTTCCAGGAACACCTGATCAACCTGAAGTTCTCCATACAGAACACCCCGGCTCCCCTCATTGAGCACTGACTTCATTAATGAAGTGTTGTGCAACAGGTATAAACAGCATTATTGGTAGCATGAAATCTTTTTGCCTGGTCCAAAGTGCATACAACTGCTATACATACTACACATCTCTGTCTTTCTCTCAGATTGCTCCTTACTGTAATGTGCCATTAAACTCTCACAGACCCAGTTACTGCAATCAGGTCAATAATTCTGGGATTATTTACATTATGTGGGCTCACTAAGTAAAAGCTAATGTCTTCAGAGTGAGAAAAATGTCGGAGCAACAATTTGCTAACTATCAGGCATCCTCTTGGAGAACATCAGGGCTGGGAGTCGGAGGATGCTCTGCTCAGCTCATTTACACACTGCGTAATACAGTGAGAACTGGTGTGGTTAATGAAGTCAAAATTAGACACTCAATGGGAAGAAAAAGAAAGTTAGATCAGCTGGAGAGAAAACTAACCATAAATTTGCAAGAGAATGTGTACATTTAAATCACTAGAGTTAAATGCCAGCATAGATTCTATATCAAAACACTCTCAGGGCATTTTTGCTGAATGGAAAACTGGAAAGGTGGAAACAACTTGCCAGCTAGTTAATAATATGCAAATCATTTCTTATTCTGGTTGCACTGCTTATTATTTCTGACCCACTCAAACATGGATCCTAGGTCCATTCATGCTCTGGAAATGTCACATCAAAGCTAATTCCTATAATCTTTGCACCATCAGGTGCAGTTCCTTACATTGGCTAGTGAGATCTAAAGTGAAACATTAACTATTACTCTGAAAAAATGAGGTTCTGCTAGGAAACCTCAGAGGCATTAAAGTCCTCAGCTAAATTCCTTCCTCCCATGATCTTCAGAATGTTTCTGTCCTACCCTAATGATGCATTGACCCTCAAAGATTCAAATAGTTACTGAAACTGGGAGAGTGGCAAACTGAAATAGTTATCTAGCCACTTCACCTTTCTTACCCTTACAGACAAGACTGGGAACACAGCTGTGAAATTACTTACGATGTTAAAGACAGTCATAATATCCAAACCTTTTGAATATGTCCAAATTTTCTCAAGTGGAAAGTGACTCTGGGTGACTTCTTAAAGGTTCCCAGCTTTGAGAGAGCAGCTGTTCAGCACGTGAAACCACACCAGGGAGCCACAGCAGGGCAGGGTGTATCCCTGTTCAAAACTCCCCCTGCCTAGCAATGTTTGGCCAACTCTCGTGCTGGAGGACTTGGCTCTTGGTTATGCTGTTGTAAGCTATCAAATTGGCAGTCATCTATATTCTCTCATCTGACCTAGCTGTTGTGTTGATATTGCTGCTCCCACAGCTCATTACGAGGGCAGAAGTCCAGACTAAAATTATAATTCGACCTGAAGTGGGAACAACTCATATTGTTACTTCCCAACCGAATACCAAGAGCAACCACACGGTCCATTCAGACCACTGCTCTCTGCCTCTAAGGAATGCCACCTAGAATGAACACCAAGCACCATGGCTCAAAGCCATGAGTTGTAAAGATCATCTGTTCACTGACTGAATGGGAGAATTGGTAGGGGGAATCTCCACATACACTTGTCAGAAGGCCCTTGCTGCAAGAGTCTGAGCCCATAATTAACCAACATCCCTCTCTCTTAGCTCGAGTGTTTGTCTGAAGAATGTACGTCTATAGTGGTTTGGTCTAGCAACCTCGGTGTGCGATGTTCTGTTCATTTGACATTTTGTCAGAGGTGAGGTGGCTAGGGCATTGGGGTTTCCTTTAGCGATTAGAAGGGTGGAGAGAGTGTTTCTTACTTTTCTGGCTGACTGACTGTCTTTTGTGGGATGTGATGTGCTGATGCTTTGTTTTTATTGGTACAGATTGTATTTTCAATGGATGGCAAGATGCCTTGTGACTGGATAGATATCATTTACAATGTCAAAATAAATAAATGAACTAATTGTGTTTAGCATGCAAATTACTAGCTTTGTGTTTTATAATCTGTAAAAACTAGCAGTGATCTTCACAGATTCTTTAGAATTTAGCCACATCATAGAACAATGAATGAAATTTTAAACTCACTGTCTGTAAATAAATATATATATAAATAATTTTAAAGCCATGCATACAAAAAAAAAAGAAACAAGGCAACATGAAGTTGGAAAGAAAACCTAGATATCAAACTGCAGGACATTACCATGTTTCACCAGGGAGGCTAACACACAGTGATCTTTTATACTGTCTCATGTCCACAGAGAATGCAGGACCGAGGTAACTGATTTGTATCAGTAGAGATACAATAAGTCACAGCATAAGAAATCAAACAATACACCAATCCACTGAATTAAAACCAGACATATTAAATGCTGGTCGTATGAAAGAGGATAAAATTAGGAGACTAGAAAACTCAAGAAAGAATAACGTATGTAGAACCATAATGTGAGTGTCTACAGGATACTGAGAATCTGGTTTTGGTCCAATGTTTTCCAAATTTAAGATAAAACGCAGAGGATCACGAGCTGGTGGAGTTAAGAACTAAAAAAGGGAACAAAACTCTTATACAAAAGATTTGCTAGATATGGTGGGCACATTTGAAAGTTCATTTCAAGGCAGACAAATGCAAGGCCATATATCAAGAATAAAAACTATTGGTCATGAAAATAACTCTGGGGTCATTACAGGCAATCATTTGAACATGAACTTTTCCTGACACAGAATTGCAAATGCAAACATAAACATAAGAACGTTGAGTAGACACAGGAAATTGTTCTTACCACTGTATGTTGCATTAGTAAAATAATTACTGAAATACATTTCTGGTGTCAGCACTTCAAATAGCAATATTGCAAAGAGACCAGGAAATCTCCAAAGAGTACTTCCAAGTCACGAAAGCCTATCTCATAGCAAGATAACACTCCATTTGTTAATCTATTTAAGAAAAGATTAATGGTATATTTGACAACGATCTATAAAAATCTGTGTGGAAGCAAATGGCTTCCATGATGGCTGCTAAAGCTAGCAAAAGACAAAGAGATGAAACGTTTAGATGTTTAGAAGATAAATTACAAATAAAAATAAGCCACAAACTTCAGCAATCCTACTGATTAACCATTTGAAAAACAGAGTAGAGCACATGGTAGATGTTGCATTACTTTAGGGCCTTATACCTGAACAGTACTTCTCTGAAATGTGCTGTAGAAAAAATCATGCACTTGAAACACCTGTTTCTGTGTAAGGTTGTATGATCACAATTACTGATACAGAGGGTAGGAATCTGTTAAGTTCCTCCAAGTTATTTCTTCTCCGCAAAGATTTAAAGTTACCCATGTTCAACTTTTCATTAAAATTTTCATTTGCAATTTCATTAATAAATGTATTTTTAGTAAGATGTGTTGTATGTCTAATGTTTGCAGTAACTGTAGAAAAAATATTGTAAACATAGAAACTGTTGATAACTTTCTTATGCCAGAAGATGTTAAGTCATTAGCCTACAGATGCTGAGCATGCCAATCACCTTTATTTCCAGACACACAGAATGATAACAGCATTATAAAACACGAAGCAAGAGAAAGAATGCAAGTTATCACCAGGTAATTTGTCAAATCAAAGAGCCCAGAGATGACTAAACCACAGTTTAGTGAAACTGGACATACAGGAACTCGGAGATTGTTTGGCAAGCTGAGTGGATTTAAGAGGTGGAAAGTCACAGGAGAAAGCCAGCAGGAAAGAAAAGGAGCAGAGGTGCTTCCAGAAATAGCTTCCAGAGATAGCTCTCTGGAAGATGAAGTTCAAAAACTAGGCAAAGACATTGTTGGCCTTTCTTGTGCTCAAGAAAAATGGAATTTGTGCATAAACAGGACTTTAAGCATTAAAGAATACAGCACAAAAAAAAAGTCTTAAAGACTTGTTTCTATCCAAAATGGTGCCCTAAAAATTAGCTAATCAGTTCAGACACAACAATGCCAGGAAGAGACCTTATTGACAAAAAGAAGAAACTACTTTTAAGAGAAAAAGGTTAAGTATATCGATGAATTTCATTTTGGTATTTATGAATGCGTGGTTATGTATTCCATAACAGAGAAAAAACATGTGGAAAGCTTAGACCTTACTGAAGGAGCTCTATCCCAAGATGATTTGCACCTCTTGCTACAGGAACAAGGGAGAACTCATCCATCCACCTGTGCTGAAAGCAGTGGGACCTGTGGCTACACTTATCTCCGCACAAGTGAGGTCCATGCTCAGGGTGCTGTCACCAATCCACTCCCTTCATGACTGTTCCTTTCCCTGCTGGCTGGCAAGGTGCTAATGCCCCTAGCAGAGAGCTATCACAGGACATGGACTTACCATTGAGTTAGAATTACATTCTTGGAGACTTCGGCGATTAAAACAGAAACTTTGCTTGGACACTGTATTCAAGAGGCAAGCCAATGTGGACAGAAGATTTCCAAGATGATATGCTTTTGGCAATGTGCACTGTTTCACAGATGGACTGTTACATTTTGTTCTATTTGGAACATATTTAGCATGCATGACTTCCTTTCTTAAGTAATGAATTCTGATCATCATGCCACAAATTTCTGTGGGCCACAGTAGTACCTATGGCTGTGTTTCACCCTTTTGACCAACCATTAACAAAAGTGGACAAGTTCTTACCATCACAACTATTTGAGAGCCATTAGCACGATAGGGTTCAATGCAGTAAGGCTGAACAACTGTAAGAGCACAGGTTTTGCAGAGAAGCTTGTGAAGCTTTGCTTCACCTTCTACTAGGAGGTATGGGTGTTTTGGGAGCTGTACTTCTTTATTCTGCCCGTATTTCAGTCCTGCCTTGTACCAACATGGCCCCAGGAGCTCACATCACTCCTGAGATAGAAATTTCTTGCAGAGTCTCAAGGCTGCGAGCTCATTCCAGAATCAATGTCTGTTCAAGCACCGAAGCTCATTCAGCCATTTATAACCCTCAGGGCTCCTTTTTAAAACAGTACAAAGATTGGATGTCTACTTTTTGAGGGAGTAATTACAGGCCAGGACTAAACATCCAAGCTCAGTAACATGGGTATCGGTTCCAGAATTACTTGGAACAGAGTACTTTCCCCAAACTTCTCCCCCACTCCTTATTTGGACACTGAGAAATAATTTCCTCAGTAGTAGATTTTTACTCTATGAAATCACATGTTTTCTCAAGAGCTTTTTTTTTTCTCAAGATAATTACATTTGATAAGAAAAGGGAGAAATAACAATGCCACATTCCTGAAGTGCAGACTGAAGCCAAATTCAAACCACTGCTGTGTGGGGTCAGTGGTTTTTTCCAAGGACAACTGACCCTGCTGAGCTTGGACATGATCCAAGATCAACTCCCTAAACACCTGTTTAATTGCATATTTCAGTGTCTGAGGACTGACCGTTGATCATCAAATTAATTTTCTATTTGCATCCCACATGAATTAATGTTATTGGTTCACTGCTAAACAAGGATTAAAGTGTTTTTTTCACATCACTGGTCAGTCTGGAAAGGGATACTAACCGATGCGAGCCATGAATGTGTACTGTTCCTCCTTCTGCCTGGTATGAAAATTGCTCAACACGTGTCACAGGTTCTAGATCTCCTGCCAGCTATTGGAGCTTTTCCTTAGCGAGCACGCTTTTAATGTTACTCAAAGATGATAAACATCAGCTTAACTGTGAAAGGACTTTGCTCTCTGAGTACAGTTCTAGTCCTGCTTCTATGAGTGAAATCTGTAGGACAGCAATGCATGCAAATGTATAGCAAGGGGACTGAAGGGGTGGCAGCCTCTTTCTCTTTGCTCAGAACAGCGCTATGCATGGTTCACAGTCTCAGCATCACCTTGCATGATCACAGCCCTTCACTCCCAGCAGTTCCTAAGATCACAACATCTGGTTTGGTTGCACACTGCTCCCATGAAAGCCTCTGCACAAATGCACAGTCTGCATGTTAATTTCAGAATCAGAAATAAACCAAGCTACTAATTTCAACTAAGAGCTTTGCTTTACTCCATGGATTGGGGTATGACTGTATTCTCTCTACCCATGATTTTCCAATTGACATTCTGCCCAGCTAATGAAATCCACGATCAGCATATATTATTTGGGAATTCCAGTTATTTCCCTGTTGCATTTAAGCTATTCCAAGTAGCTGTGGCACATCAGAACAAGAGTGACCTGAGTATCCTGCATGAGCGGGGTAAAGAATTGCTAGCATTCCAGTGACTACACTGAACCTGCTGAATGAGGAGGCACCAAGCGACTGCTGCTCTCATCACTGGTTTCATCTTCATTGGCAGAAAACATATTTTTCAGCTGAATAACTGGAATGTTACTGCTGTATTACTCGTTTCTCGAAATGACCTATTTCATATGATCATCTGCTACACTGAGATCTGCTGGTATGGTGGTGAGAGGAGCCAGTGAGCATTTCCTGAGAATACTCCCAGCTGCTGGGAGGTTATGCAAGTGACGCTTTCTGTTGCAATGGAAGAGAAAAAGGCAAGCAGTCAGAGCCAGCAAATGTACAGGCAACTCAGACATTAAAACGTACTTCTAGCAAAATGTCTTTGCACTCATCCTTTTACTGCATTGCTTGAAATAGTCTCATACAAGAACCTCTAGAGAAAGCTTGCAAAATTTCACAGCAGTCAAGCCATTAACATGGAAAAAGTGGTTTTTTTTCTATGGCAATCTGCAAAATTATTTATTTTTTCTGCAATTCATTCAGATAGTTCAAAAAGACCCTGTAAGGAATATATTCAAAACATAGGAGCTTAAAACACTATCTATAAAGCCTTTAAACATCTTAGCGAAATCCTGTTGGCTTCTTCTCCACCGAATTCTTTCAAAGACTTCTCTGTTAGGGAACAGAGCATGAGAGAACTAAAAGAAGAGAGCTGCTATCCCCGCTTTCACTCCCCAGGGAGCTTTGAGAAATCACTAGCACAAATAGTCCAGCCAGCTGGTTTAGCCAATTGGTGGTCAGTTTACATTTCCTCTAATAAGTGAACTTCTTGACCGTACATTTTAACTGAGTCATTAAGAGTTCCTTTTCCAAATGTTTTGGCAGGCTGAAGAGGTCTGAGACTGTGAGTAAACCACAATAACCAGTAAAGAGGAGAACAGCCCTACTTTTAATACAGCAGAAGAAATTGATCCAAATGGATTCAGAAATTAAAGCCACAATGAAAACAAAGAGATGCAAATATCCACCTGCAGGGTAAGTAGAAATTGTTATTGAAAGGGCTGTTTTTCCATTAAAATGCAACCTCTTCTGACATATGACACGACAAAAGCTTTAACCACTGCTCAAGCATGATGTGCAGACAGCTGTGGAAGTGAAGTACTGGAGACTTGAAAATGTGAGGGCTCTCCATTATGGGAATCATGAATAGTGATAAGAGATTCATCACTAACTCATCTCTCACAAATCTTCAGCAATCACCACCATCAACTCATTTGAGAATGGATGGGATTCAAAGCAGTCTGGCTTAGGAGCACAGGAAGGCTCTTGCTGGAGGCCACATGGCTGTAGATTGTCTCATATCACTTAACCATGAGTCAGAAGCACACACAAAGACCACTGTGTTTTATCTTCCTCCAGAAATCACAGACCTTGTCCCCTGAACCTAAGTGACTAAACCAAGGAAAATAACCTGGCCACACAACCAGTGCTTGTAGAATGCACCCTTGGACAGCGGAGACGTTTTGTCTTTGCTTTAGAGGCTCTGCAGGGCTGACCAGTTATACGTGACTCAAGTCACATCACTGTCTACCCAGATTCAGGCACAAGCCATGCAGGCAGAGTGAGAAGTTGTGCACTCCTTGGGAAGGGAGAGCTCCACATTTCAGCCCATGGCAGCAATTCTTGTCAGCTGCTCTAGGAGTTGGCGTGATTGACTACCAAGAGAGTGTTGTGCTTGGCACTAAGGTAGTTGAAGAGCTTATCAAGGGAGAAAACTGTTTTTCGTATTTCATTTGAGTTTCAAATCTGTCCACGTGTCAGCATGCTTTATAACAATCTCAAAAGCATCGCAAAGCCGAGGTACTTCTTGTATAAATGTTAGGGCCTTTTGGGCTCTTTTGTAAGCAAAGAATGGGTAGTGGACAAAAGCCAGTGGAGAAGAAAAATCCTTGAGAATTATCTTTTGCAAATACTGGCTTCCATGCTCAGACAGCTGTGTCCTCATTACTGTTAATAGCAAAGAGCTATGCATGTTGGGCAACATTCCCCTTTGAGTGTATACATAGCAAGTAATCTATTTATTTATTTCTGTGGTGGTGATCATTGGAAAATGCCTATAATCCCTGCTCAAGTAACTGCCTTTAACTCAGATTTGGCTGTTTTATAATGATTGAGCCATTTGCTTGGAATTCTTCCTTGCAATGTTCCAAATTTGCTGCCGTCCAACTGGGTTGCCGTCCTTCCTGGATAAGTGAAAATTGTGTGGATATGGGAAGTTTGGTTTGTTCCAATGAGCGTGCGATGTGGATGGCTACTGGCAATTCTCCTGCTCAGTTCATGGCTCCCTAAAAAAAAGACGTTTCATCTCAAAGGGCTTTTTCCCTTCCTCTTTCTGTTCCTGTTTATAATCTCTTTCAGTTACCTTTAAAACAAACTAGTCCAGAAACTTTCAATATGTACTAAATCCTGAGAAAAGAGCTCAAAGCAGACTTTGCGGACAGAGAGAGTTGTGCTTTGCTTAGTCTCAAGAACCGTAAGTTTTGAGCAGGAACATGACAGGTTCAGGATGGTTGTGAAACTCCCAGGCAGGCCAAGATGTGAGGCTGAAATGTCTCATAAAAATTACACTTGCAGGACCCCCTGTCAATCACCAAATCAATCAAGATAAGGGCAGATCTTTCTCCCCTCTACCAATTCTTCCACAAATCAGATATTCAGATCTGGATGGCCTTGAGTTAATTTGTGCTCAGTAAAACCAAGCATTCACTTCACTGAGAATCCTTCCCTTCTGATTATTCCTTGTACTTCACTACACCACCTTCCATTCAAAGATCTTACAGCCCTTTAAAATCAATGCTAAAGCTCAAAGTCTACTCTAAATCAGTGCTACAACTTACAGTCTCTGGGAATCTAAGACACAGATAAACTAAAGGCTAGATCCAATATCAGACACAGGCTTCTGCACCTTCAGTACTGCAGTCACAGAAAAATTGCACAGGGCATAGCAGGGTGAATTAAAGAAACCATCTGCCCAAGGCTCCTCTTATTGCAGGAGCAACTCAATCATGCTGCTCAGGCCCTCTTCAGCTGAGTTTCCAATTTCTCCAAGGATACAGCCTTTAGCCACAATCTTTATGAGCCTCTGTTCCAGTGTTTGACCACCTTCACAGTGAAAATGTTTCCCCTTATATATAGAAGAATTTCCTGTATTGCAGCTTTTGCTCATTCCTGTCCATGTACACTTTGGAAGTGAATCTGGCTTCCTCCACACCTCACATTAGACAGCTGAAGATAACAAGCAGTAATATCCCCTTGCCAGCCTTATCTTCTCGAGGCAGAGCAAACCCACCCCTCCCACCCTCTCCTTGACTGTTATGTGCTCCCACCTCCTGGGTACCTCAGTGGATCTCTGCTGGACTCTCTTCAGTATACCCATGCCTGCCTTGCACCAGGGAGTCAAATGGTTGGGAGAAGTGGGTGCCTGGGAGGGCAACAGGAGTCCCCTGCATGCTGACCTATCTCCTGCAGCTAGCAAGGAGAAAATACTCAGCCAACAGGTGTGTCTCCTTAGAATCCTGAGCTAACTCATGGCTTCCAATAAGCATCTTCATTTAATCAGGATACAACACTACATTCCTTTTATTTTTATTTTATTTTTACCACAACAAAAGCTTTATCAGTAAAAATCCAAATTCGACTACAAACAGAGGTCAAAATTCATTTTCCACAAGATTTTGCTGCCAGGAGATTCAAGAGAACTTCTGATTTGATCTTAATATAAACATATTTGACTTTGATGTTGGAATGCTTGTACTCAGATTAGTCATAAATCTTGTTATCTGAGTGGTTCTCTTTGGCAATACTTTGTGAATTTCTGCTTAAATTACTGGGAACTACTAAGGTGGTCTCCCACCCAATGAACTATTTCATTGGATGTACTGCCCTCCTCACACACACAGATCTGAATGGTTTTGTTCCCCAAGCTTCAAGGTGAGCCTACCCTCTTTGCACCAGAATTCAGAAATTTCCTACTATTGCTAAGGGTTGAACATATGGCTGCTCATAATATTGATGTCACAGGAGGTCCCATCAGCTTTCATAGCCTCATGAAAGCTCAGAAAGATGCATGTTCACACTGAACTTTCCCAAGCAAAATGGTTCAATTCCAAGTGGCCTGGCCTGAAAAAACATGTTCTTTTCATATATTTAAAAAAAAAAAAATGAAGTAAATAAATAAACAAAAAAGGCAACGTTCTCAACCAGCTGGAACATTTAATGTCTGTGGTTATTCCTGGAGCAAACTCCTCCTCTTACTCAGAGTTTTCCATCATGTGGACCTGTTCCACTGAAAAGCTAAATCTCATTTTTTCCTTTATCATAGTACTTTCCTTGATTAGCCACTTACTACAAAAAGGTACATGTTAGAAGGCACAACCTCCATCACAGACCATGCCTAGCAAATCCTTAACATGACTAGAATTTTACCATTTGTACTACTTCTTATCTCAAATCATCTATTGCAGACAGTGCTCAACTCAGCATTTCAAGGCCTTCTCTGGGTCAGAGGGAGCAAATTACCAATGGAACATGCATTTCTGAAGTTGTTTCGTGTCCCAGGCTTCTAATGGTGAGCTTGAGATTTTAGTGGAGTAGCGTGTGATGGTATCTTGTGATGATACACATTCTCATCAGCTTCAGATCACACATTTCACTGAGAATTTTGCCCCAAAAATGTAGATTACTAGCTGAATAACATAAAACAGCCTTTCAAAACCACATCTTCAAACAGAACTGTTTTCATGGGGAAGAACACCTTCTTCCTAAAGCCGGCATGCTACAGTCTTTTGAGAAGACTACACGAAACCAACTGATAGCTGTCAACATAGGCTATTCCATCACAGAGCCAGCTCTGCTTTTGATTAAAATAATTTCAATCTACTTCTGGATTAAAACTCCAGATGCAATACCTAATGATTTGCTGGCAGTAAGCATTGTATATGTTGCTGCACTCTGCCTTTGAAATAAATGAGAGATCCAAAGCCACTCCAGCCTAAGCCTCGTTTGGGATTCCCCAAAGGGGTTGCAATAACAGCAAATAGCAACATGCTACAGCTTTTGGATCACACCTCCTCTCCCTGACCCAGTTCCTGCTCCAGGAGTAAGGAGTGGCAGTCTGGCAAACTGACCTTGCACTGCTCCAAGATTCCTCCTCCTTAAAGGGGACCCTAGGCTACTCATCTAAGCTGTCTCAGTTTTGCATTCCTCAGTCATAGTGACAATAGCTGTTATTTAATGGGTGGAGGCTACCCATGCTAACAAACTTTACAGGGATAGATAAAGCTAATGGTTTTCTTCTGTGCCTCCATGCACACTAGAAGCTGGAAATACATCAACAGACTCAAAGATTACAGCTTAAAGATACCTGTTAAGATCCGTCCCACCCTCAAATGTGCAAGACTCTTTTCTCACCTTTTTATTTCAGGCAGTATTTAAATGTTTCTGCCGATACATTTAGTACTACTCCACCACTGTAACATACGAACAGAATTCATGTATAACCTGACACATCACAGTGTCCTAAGGGATTTTATTATTTTAGTCTAAGAGTAATTTTCCCTCACTTTATCATACCCTATTATACTCTACTCAGGAATAAGCACTTTTGCACCACCCACCATAAATGCCTTCTGCTTCTCAGACATTGCAGTTCCAATTGCTGCCACCTTACCCTCACCTTTACAACATGCTTAACTGTCTTAATCAAAGCCAGCCTCAGTAATGCTCCCCAATTTACTGCTGCTCTATACTGGATTTCCATAAACTTATCTACATCTATCTGGTAGCAAAATAGTTACACTTCATGTCAGTAGTTAGGATCGTTTCTCAGCAGAACCATTTCAAAGGACTGTTCCCTCTATGTTCTGAGGTGAGAAGGCTCCATAACACTGAGAAACTGCCCAGTGCTAACTGTTCTCAATATTACTGCCTTCTGCTATTCCTCTTCCACCAGATAGCCATGCATTAGGTTATCTTCTCACCTACTTCTGAGATTCCAGCTCTTTGATTTCCTGACCACACCTGTAGCATTTCTGGAGTTCTGTGTATTCAATTTTCTCATTCCGTGTCACCTACAGATATGTTGGGCTTGTACCACAAACCCAGTTAATGCTTTTGATCCAACCAGCAATTTACTGGCTCACCAGCTAATGTCTCATTTGCTCAGGTTGGCTTGAAAACAAGAACTTCACCAAAAAAAAAAAAAAAAGCTCAAAATATTAGAATACAGCAGGACTTATAGTTATTTCTCTTTGTGGAGGAAATAAAGTAAATCAACTCCTCCTCCCAAACCCAACCCAACCCACAGTTAGTATCAGATGGGACAGTAGAGGATGGTTTCATTCTGACCCTGCAAGCTTATGAGGCTGTCCTCTCCCTCTCCCCCTAGGCTCTCTCTGTTTAGCTGAAGAACTTCTTGCACTTCCAGCATTTGAATGCCTCATGAATATAAGAAGATTCGTTCTCACTGTAGTGGCATGTTATTGATGTAGAGATGAGCCACAGAACAGCTAAGGAAATTTTCCAGAAGGAATTGTGCTTTTGTATGTATACACTGCTAGGTGTCCAAATGAAGACACCATACGCACCCTGAGTTTCAGAAAGTGCTGAATGCTTCTGCCTGAAAACCTGGACCCCACCAGAGTTTCCTGTTGAATGCTCAAGTACTGAAATTCATCAGACAAGTAGTCAATACTGAAAACAATATCGAGCAAAAAGGTCAGAGTTTGTACCAGCAGCCTGCAGCAAAGGGCTGCACGCCAGACCAAAGGACATTTAAGTGTCAAACTTCCACCAGGGATGGAGGTCAATGAGAGCAAGGGGCCTAACTAGGCCTTGAGAACCCAGGTCTGCATTTCAGCTGTCCCATGCCCTATGCTACCACTCTATCAACTGGACCATCTTTGTCCTCACACTGCAGCACAGTCTTATACCACTGGGCACCTGTAAACGTAAGTTATGGCTGAGATGAACTAAAACCAGAGAGAGTTTTGCTGGTATTAGAACTGAAGATGGACTTCAGTGCATTTCGTCACCCCCAATGGGCATCACTCCCCATGTAAGAGGCAGAGGACCAAAACTACTCCCCTGAACTGGGCCGGTGATGTGTAGCTCCCATTCATCTTCTGGTAGCTTTATTTTCTTTGAGAAATTCTCTAATTTCATTGAAGTACTAAAATGGGAAGCTAGTCAATTGGCAGATAAAGGGGTCAGAACGTGCTAAACTCCACACACCATCAGATGGCTCTTACATTTCTGCATGGCAGCTCTGCCGTGGGTCCAGTGTCCTAGGGACAAGATAAAAGAGCAATGCCAACACATTACCTCTGCCTATAGAGTCTGGCAAAACATACTGCCCGTCTGGCTGATTTATATTGGTAAAGGAGCCAATTCATATTTTCTATATATTTTGGCTAACATCTTGATTGTGACATAAAATGATGGCCAATTTCAGGCTGGAACCAAGTGAAAAGAAACAAAGCTCACCCAAGAAATATAAGCGAGAGGCCAAGAAAAACAGTGACTTTTAAGTTATTGAAAACACCGCCATCTCTAGGTACTGTGGGTGCTGCAAACACATGCAAAGATTAACGTGGGACTGAGCAGAGTGCTGGTGCTATTAACCGCACTGAAAATAAATAAGCCTTTCAGTTAAGGAAAGGCACTCCATTATATCACACTGCTGATCGCTGCACATCATGCCCCAGGGAGGTAGAGAAGGAAACACTCACACAACCCTGAGGCTTCCATCAGGATGCCGGGCACGGACCGTCACCCACAGCCAAAACTGACACCGCAGGAAAGCGAGAGGAGAGCAAGCCACAAAGCCAGTGGGCTGAGGAAGGGTACTTGTGAAATCTGTCAATCTGCCAGCACCATTAAGTGACTTAATTTCTTTTAAGGCCTGTAACTGTCTAGCTGCAGGGCCTGCCTGGCATGACAGCTATACCACAAAGAAAAGTTCTCCCTCAGTCAGTCTGCTCCAGGGCAGACAGCTAATCAGTACATGGTGGCTGTAACTGATCTGGCACTGCTGAAATCCCTGGAAGTAAGACATAATAATGGCAAAGCAGCCACAAAGCCCCACACATCAACCCTCTTTCAGCAGCGACTGTAAGGAATCACTCAGAGATTAACAGCAGGGGTCCAAGCCCTGCCCTGGCCAGCACATGCCTGAGGATATGGCAGGCTGGGCACAAGCACTGCTCCTCTGAAATGAGTCACATGCAACTTCCTGCCAATGAGCTCTTGCTGACAGCTGAGGTCTGTGTTTTATCTGGCTCAGAGCCCAGTGACCAATAACCCCCTGTTCAGAGACCCAGCTTAACCAAGGCCATTAAACCAGCCACAAACGAGTGAATGGGTTAAACCTCTTTCTCTTGGATACTCTTTCCTTCTGCAGTCTTCAAAGTGCAGATGAGATGAGATTCCTGGTTTCTTGCTGCCTTGTCACCAAAGATATCATGCAACTCCAAGGAAAAGAGAAAGCCAAAACACATCACGAAATAGAGAAGTCACAGACTACAGGGATGTCAAGCATCAGTGGTGCTTGAAAGGCACTGACGTGCAGAATGATGGACTTACCCTTACTGTTACACTTCACCATACTCAGGACCGTCCTATTTTTCACTCCAGTACATAGAGATGCCAGTTTTCTTAATAACATGCCAGATTTCTTGAATTATGTTTCTCAGTTCAATATTACTCAATTCTGAGTACCAGAAGCTTCAAAAATAAACTAACCATTTGTCTGTGCATTAACCATCAGACCATGCTCTTCCCACTCTGCACTTAGCCAGGAATTAAATAAATGATCCAAGCCACAGAAGGCTCAGTTTAACCCTGCTACAGACACAAACAGCAACCTTACCTATCAAGCCAACCCTTCCACCACAAATGGACTCACTTCAGTGAAAAGCAGCATTTGCACACATTCTCCTTTGTAAATCCTGCTGGGGTAGGATGTGCTTATTGGTGGTCAAGACTCTGTTGATGGATGCTACTGTGAGAACTAGCTGAATCTTGCCTTTCCTCAGCCCCAGCCCATCCTCTGCATTGATGAAATGGTTTCCTGAGGGATGAAGGAGCTCTGAGTGGTCTCAGATGTACCTTTCCATCCACGAATAATTTAAGGACAGCTTACAATTTCCTTTAGGAAGACTGTTGGGATTGTGAATGGATCAGGCCATCATATCAGATGCACTGAGGCTGGATCCAGAAGAAGAACTATGTTTGCCTGGAGCTGCATGATGCATGTTTATCCACTGGGACAGGGGTTTGCTAAGTATATCTGTACCGATCAAAGTTAATGATATTTCTTCCATATGGCATATGGTCCCTGTCTTGAAGTACAGAGTGTATATTTTTAGCATCTTCATTTTACCTGACTTGTCTTATCATTATGTTAGATAATCAAGGGACAATCACCCTGAATTTCCTTAGAATGTGAAATGAGCACAGTATAAGTAGATGAAAAAATCTACTTAATTTTTCAGTCACCTGAAAAACCATAGGATCAAGTAACCACTGCAAGCTTTTGTAGCACAGGCATTCTTGAACTAAATGGGAGATACATCTGAAATTCTGACACTTCCTCTCTCCTCTGATCTATGCAAAAACAAGGATAAGAATTCCCAGTGATATCCAACCAGTCTAACGCACTAGAGAATGAAGTTCCTTGCTTTGGGCTTCACTGTTGCAGGATTATTAATCTGGGCCTTTTTTCTCCCCTTTACTTGTTGCTTTTTAAATGATAGTTGTCAGGTATCTACCTCAGCAGCTATCGTTCATTTGTGAAATTACTCACAGTCCTGAAAAAGAACTATTTCAGTTTAAACAGAATGACACAGAGCCCCAGAATGCACAGCACGTTTGTCTATGGCAGTCAGGAACCAGATGCCAAATCCTCCAGCCCAAGTCAGCCATCAGCTACAGCTGTTTCTTGAGATTCTTAGAGGCAACTTTTCTATTGCAATGGTAGTACGAGGTCCATCTTTATGTTCCTCCATACAAAAGCTGTCAGAAAAAACATCTTAGGAATAAAGGGTACATATCACTACCCTTAATTTAATCAGCAAATGTCATCAATTGCATGTCTTTTCAGGATTCTGCCCTGAACCTCTTGCAGAACCTATTCTCACGCAATCTTTGTTTGTAGTTAATTTGGACACGATGGCAGTGCTGCTGGACCATGCTATTGCAGAGGCCAGTTCCTGAAGGCTTTCTCACAGAGCCAGACTAATTGGGGTTTAAAAAAAAAAAAAAAAACAGTGGAAGGAGCAGGTTCCATTTGTTTTTCCTTTACACAGCTTCTTGCAGTGCATAGTCTTCTTGCTGCATTTCCTCCCTTTTCTTTCTGTTTCTAACATCAAAGAGGTCACTGCAGAAAAGTTACTACGATGAGACAGCCTGGCTTAGTGGCTAAGGCACTGAATGAGGAATTCTGGGCTCTACTCCAGAATAGCCATGGTCCCTACTGCAAGACCTGGGTACCTCATTTCACTTTCCTGTATCTTCATTTTCCTCCTCTCTCCCCAGATACATGCATCTGGCTCCTTTATTTTGCTTGAAAACTCATCTAGGCGTAGGCTGTTCTTAATGTGGTTGTGCACAGGTCAGGTCAGTATGATTGCAGACTTGGATGTGGGTTTTAGATATGCTTGCAGTATAAATGATAATGATCTAAAAGCCATCTGCACACAGGTAATTTTTTGAAGGAAGTAGCTTCGCTCTGTGAATGTAGGACCAGGGATCTGTAGGTGGTGAATGTAGGATGTCCTGGCAGTCTCTGAGAAATGAGAAAAGGTGAAGCAATGACTATTGCACAGATGAGGCCATGAAGAACAATTCTCACTCATGCTTGGAAATAGCATCTTTCCATTTCCCTCTGTTTTTGTGCTTCTTCTTTTAAGTGTTTGCTTCAAAAATAAAAGATGGTCCTTTCCCCCAACTCCTTTTTTTCGAAATTACCATTCCTCCATTCAACCATCTTAAGATATTCAATGTGAGGAGATGTTGTAGCTAAGAAGGTATGTATGTTAATGGGAGAAAAAGCAAAACTAAGAGCCCACTCATTTCAGTTCTTTCCACAATGCCCAGAAGGATCTGTGTTTGAGGCATGTTTTAAAGATTATTGTAAATCAGGAAACAGCAAGGTGGAGTAAAAGGGAAATTGGAAAGAACTCTCAGCTTACAAACGCATAATGCAAGAACATGGGCCCTTGCTGCAGTTTAATCTTGCCAACAGTTACGAGATCAAGTGCCATGAACAAAAAGTCATTATTAAGACTAAACATTCAGTATTTATAGAGAAACAGCATTAGAAGACAAATAGTTCAAGCAGTGCTCGTGTTAGATATTCATCGCTTTTTCCTGTATGCGGTCTTTTATTCCAGCATTACTTGTGGCTGTAAATCATTCCCAACCTCCTTTGGAATAAATTTACACGTACTTCACGTAGTTGAAAACACAGTACACTTATACATGCAAGACATATGGCATTCAGCAGCTCCAGGAGTAAAAGTACCATTTATCAGGAATCAAGACCACAGAAAATTCAAACAAAATATCATCGAAATATTTCTCTATCAGTCGCCAGAAATGGCACCATGCAGAAGACACTGGGGTGAGCAAAGCAGGACTGACAGGCATCACTGAGAGGGCACTTGTGCCAGGGAAGATCTGGAAATAAGCGAAAAGATTCTTGGTAAGACTGAGCAGTGAACAGGATGGCAAAGGAACATGGACACCCATGCTCATCTCTGATCACACAGGTCTGAAAGGACAAGGCCAAAAGAGCTGGAAAAGGAGAAAAAATTGCTTGTATTCCTTTTTTGCTATGCTGGCACATATCAGCCCCTGAGAGGGGGAATGTTATTAGAACCACCTGCAGTGCACATTCTTCTGGGAGCCGGGGACATGGAGCCTTGGCAGGCAGGCCAGGTGCCAGGCCAGGACACAGTGGCCCTCTCACAGCCTTCCTATGTTTCACTCAGCTCTAGCAATGAAGAGGTTAAAAAAAAAAAGACCTTGCTAAGTCTTATACTGCTTTCAGATCAAATTTTTATCCTGTTTCACTTTGGAAGCCTCTTGAACAAGCTCAGTGTTTCAAAGCTGAGGCTGCAAATCTCCCAGGGAAGGTTCCTGTGTTTAATAAACTGTTTTGACTGGAATTCAAAGAGAAAGTAAAGATTTCTGTTGGCCTAGCTATAGAAAATGCGGCCCAGACCTGTAACCCCATATCTGACCAGACAAAAATGTGTACTCTGTTAAAAACTGGATATTTCTCAGAAACATTGGCATTAGAACAGCTCTGCTTCCCCTGAAGCCAACAGCAAAAAGTCTCATCATCTTTAATGGAAATACCTGTGACTAATTTTTTATTTGGAAAGAAGGTGCTGGAAGGAGACGCCAGAACACCAGCATAACAAACCTGTAAGTTATATAGTGGCTCAGCTACTGAGTAGAATATCTTCCAGTTTACTCTTTTCAACCATTCCAACACAAAATTAACCCTTAAAGTGCTTCATATCCTAAAAGCTGACAAGCAGGGGAGCACCAAGCAACCAAAATACCATTAACATGAGCAATGCTTATAATTTGCTTATTACAAGACAGAGCCATGACTCTATGATTCAGACTTTCTTGAATGACCTGGGTGAAATTTCAGGGCTGGTTGGGGACCCTCTCAAGGTTCCCTGGTGCCTCATCTCCATGGCCTTCACATCACCCTGTTAACTGCGCCAGAAGTCTTGCAAACAGGGGATGAGGCCTTTCCACCATCTCTGCAGTGAGACATGCCATCCTTCGTACCATTATCCTGGTGCCTACGCTTTCCATCCTAGGGCACGCAGGTACATAAGGAAAATACTGCATTTAGACAGTGAATGTCTCCGCAGGATTTCACTAAAAGAAAAATGAAGTCTAAGCTCAGCAGAGACACTTTCAATCTGACAAGTCTTGTTTTCTTCAAGTTTCATTTTCCTTCCTCTACACAAATATGATCTACCATCTGCCCAAATTCAAACCTGATGTAGACTTTCAAAAACGGCTTCCAGCTAACTGTGATACTCAAATGGCAGTCTGTCTTTTCCAATCTATACTTCTTAATGCCTCTATTCATCAAACTTTCCCTCACAATTAAATTGCCGTCTTTGAAAGTTAAAGTGACAGAAGTAAACAGACCTGATTGAAGAAAGAATTGGCCCTCACATTTCTGCCAGCATGAATAGGAACACACATAACCTTTACAGGCTGGAAGTTCCATTATAAGAGATTCCAAAATCCACCTGTTTTGATTTGTATAGTTTTGTGTGCAGCAAGCCAGTCACAGTAAAATACAGGGGTTTCATTTCCCCTTTGATTTCAGGGCTTCTTTTCTATTGACTGTCCCATTTCCTGACTCTACATCAAAGTTAGAAAAATGAAAACACTCCTAGAAGCCTACAAATCAATACATCGAATAACTTTGGAAGATCAATTTGCTAAGATCAGGAAGACCAGTTGCAATTTTTAATAGGACTGGATAGTGTGCATGACTATTTTTACAGCAAACACAACAGTTATCCCAGGATTTTAAGGCTCCTTGTAAAAAAGAAGTGTTTTTTTTTTTTTGATTTTACAGTATTCGTTATTACAGTATACGTTATTACCATTGCTGGTTAGAAAATATGTTTTTGCCAAACTGAACATAATGAGGGCAATAATTCAAATATAGAAAAATATGCCCCAAAGAATCTGAACTTGAGTCTACAGTCCCACATCTCCTATAGTGCATCATGGCCCCCTCACTAGAGAAGCAAATGAAGAACGTCATCTGAAACCAAGTCCTGCCAGAAATTACAGACAATAGGACAGAGTCTGCACAAAAGACAAGTCAGTTTTAGCTTGTGTTATTACAAGTTAGCTACAACAAGTAAACTACATACAATAGCAAACGAAAAAATTGCTTGATCTTTAGGACAACTGAGACACAGAAATAAGCAGTCCATTATACATGAACTTTGTGGTAGACCTGTGAACTACATCTCCAGCTTTTACCCTGAGCAATCACCAGAGATTGGTTTGATTCTGATCTCTCGATGCCAAGCTTGGCATCAAGTTTTGGCCTTTGATTTTGTCCAGAAAATTTTCTCTCCATTCCTTCATGATATAACGTCATAAGAAGCAAGCAAATCAAAGAGAGATATTTCAAATCATCCTTGAGTAACATAGGAATAGCTTAGATATGTTAAATCTGCTATAAAATGGAGTGAGTAGAATCAGAGTCCAGCCGAAGGATGCAAAACAAGAAAAGCTTGCAAAGCAAGAAAGCTTTTACAGAGGTTTTTTGTTTTGGTTTGGTATAGAATTGGAGATTGTCTTAGGATCTTGATATTCCCAAAATCAAAACTCTGCTGAGGCAGAGATTCTATAGTCACTAACAGTTGTGTATGACCTTCTAGAAAAGATATGCATCAAAGGGCTCACAATCTAAGTGAAGAATGCAAAGCATGGGAGAAAACAACTAATTTATACCATCTACAAGTGGAAGACCTTGGTCCAGAAATCTGGACAAGGTCACATACAACCAAGAACTGAATCACGGTTTCCTCAGTCCCAGTCTAATCCTTCAAATCCAGGCTATATTTTATCTCATAGGCAGAATAAGCATAAAAGGTGTGCTTTTTATCTACTGACAGATCACCTGCCATCAGATGGTTGTTTACATCACAAAAAGATTCATTCACTCATAAAGGTGGGTTTCCAGATTAAATAATGAGACCGAACTTGTCTTAGCTTGCAGCAAATAACAACTACACTGAAAGGTACAGCTCACATCCTTTAAAATATGGTAGCAGAACTTCAACATACCAGCCTTGACTGACACAAGAATAACTAAAAGACCATTACAGGACAATTGCTTCTGCCAATGTCAGACAAGCTTTAACACCAATAAAAATAAAAGATTTCCACTACTTACCAGTACACTGATTGTTTTCATCCAGCTGGTAACCAAATCGACAGATCAGAGGTCTTGTAACAGTAGGGTAGTTAGGAACCGGGCCTGGCGCTGGGGGTGGTGGATAAATATTTGAGTAAGGATTCAGATATGGTGATCTATACACTGGGTTTGTCCGTGGTACACATAAATAGCCACCATTCTGGTTGACACACACCATATCTCCTCTACAGGCCTCAGGAATAGTCCGACATTCATCAATATCTGCAAGTAAATTGCAAATGTTAAATGAGGGATTATCTCTTAGTGTGACCTGTCCAAAAAATAGTTAACACATTTTTCTCAAGACTTTGCCAAAAGTCAGATACTCTCTTTGAACGGAAGAGCTAATCTTTCCTTGTGGAGTCTCGCTTTGAAGTTAGATTGTACTAAAGCTGGAAACATCCAACATATCCTGTGTTCTATTTGTTATAATTCAATATGAGAGGAAAGAGAGAGAGAGAGAGGAAAGCCTGTGTTGTTATTCTATAAGTGTTCGGTTTAAACACTGATTTACACATGGCTACAGCATGCTACTGCCTGTTCCTGCTAGTGGGTCTGTCCAAACCACAACATGCAGATCAGAATTTCAAACACTGGTGGTTTGGTTTGCCCAGCTGTGAAACTTGGATCCTGATTTGGAACTCCTGGGCTCCCTCCCGTAGAAAAAGTTAGGGATGTTCAGATCTGGGGACGTGAGTCAGGCCTCTTCCCTATTCCAATTGAGCTTGTTCTTGAATCAAATTTAGAAAGATACAAATGGTTTACCCGAACCAAACATTTGTTTGGTCCTTGGAGCACAGATGCATTAGGCTGCTGTGACAGAGCAACCAGTCTGTTGCAGTTTCTCCCCCTAATTGTTCGAGAGACTTTAATTCATGAAGAAGATGCTGCACTGTAGACTGGAAGACTCTATTTGCATTCATTGATGAAGATCTGCTATAGGGCAAAGTGCATGTTTCCCTACAGCTGCCTCAATGACTGACTCAGAGTTTCTACATGGAGCAGTGGTAGACTTCATTTGTGACCTCCAGGTGGAGGCTGCCAATGAAATTAGCGAATACAGAGTTTAGAGGAGAATGAGGAGGAGGTTGTACAACCCTTTGGCAAATGGTTTGAGCTCCCAAACTCAACTCAATGCATCATAGGTAGCTGAGAAGCACTGACAGCCGATAAGTATCTCAACATTGTCAAAGATAGATATATACTTGGCCTACATAAACACACACACGCAGAGCTATCACACAGCAAGAACTTCTCAGCTAAAACACATCAAGAGCAGAACAATCTTAAATCAATAAATTCAGCATTTCTGAACCCCAATTTAAAATCATTGATTTAATTAAAATCCTACCTAAGCACTGCCCAGAGGCACGGTCCAGGTCAAACCCATTAGTGCATTGTTGCTAAAATAAGAAAAAAAAGAAGACACTCAGTGAGTGTGAAATGAGAGGGTTTCAGAGTCAAATGCTCATCTGGATTATTATGCTTAGTACAACTGTTCAGCACTACACCACAATGTTCTGTACACCAAAATATAGACCCTTCAGAAAGGGCAGACAGCAAGGCATAAACCTGAGACCTCCAGCACGTGACAGCCCCTTTACTCAGAAGGTAACTCCCACAGGTGGTGACTGTGTTAGGTTGTTACTCTCTGCTGGGATAACCAACACCTGGTGTGCTACACACTCCACACCAGCAGTTAACAGAGAAGTTGCAATTATTTATTTCCAGGCCTTGTTTTTGCCAGAACAAGGGGGCTCAGGTTAAAGGTACTGGCTACCTTCTCTAACTCTAAAACTTCACATATAGGCAACCCAGTATACACTTCTCAACAAGGTAGCCATCTGACCTCAATGGAAGCCATAAGACTTAAAAAGTTAAAGCTTTTATTTTCCACCAAACCTTTAGATTTTTAGAGAATAAATCTTCACGCAACACACATTCTATGCATACAAGGGTACTAGAAATATTGTTCCTTCCTATCCTATGTCACTGTTTGTTGTCAGGGCCGGAACCTGGAGTCTTTAGCATCCCATAGCAGTGTCCCTCAGCATTTCTGAAGCAGTGATAGTAGTGGTGACTTCTGTCAAACCCATTAAAATGATTCCCTGCTCCCACTAGTTTTTGATTGGGCCTCCAGCTATTTAGCAGTGGGCCACACAGCTGGCACAAGTGGTTCCTTCCAGTAACTAGGTTACACTAAGGAAGGTGAGCAAGAGGCATCCAGAGAACAGGAAGCACTGAAGTAACCAGAGGGCACACGGACGGAGTGCTTTCAAGATTCTTCCTTTTTTTTCCCACAAAAATATCAATAAACGTGCCATGTACAGAAAATTTTCAGCGTAACAGAAAAAAAATCCTACAACTACACTTCAAAGTCTTTTGGCAAAGGTATTTTGAAACGTGGCTCTGGACACTGAAAATATCTGGATTATCAACTAGGAATCCAAGCTTAACATGCCTTTGGGAAATGTTCTTCCTAATTCGAAGCCCACTTGGAGCCCAAGAACACAAAGAACTAATGCTACTGCTATTTCAAGAACTGGACTGCTCTGCTTCCATCCTCCCTCAGAAATCCTGCCCCTTGAACACAAATGGCTTTGGGCATAAATTAAAGCGAAGGCCTAGGATGCAGTCATTCAGGCTCATAGTCCAAAAATAAAGTCTTAAGATGAGATTCTGCCAGACTGCTCTGCACAGAACATGTCTGTTTACATGAATAAGTTTTCCAAACATGGGTGTTCCCCACCACAGAACTGAGATATCTGTGTTCTCTTGGGATGGGTTTTATTTCATTTTTCAGAAGTGTTCAGTTCAGAAGCAGAATCAGGTTGCTAGTGAGGTCCAGGTTTCTGCTGATATTTTGCTGAGCTGGCAAAGATGAGTCAATAAGTTCAGTCCACATTCAACTCCAGAATCCCGTTGGCTTCCAGTCCTCCCCTCTAAACCCTTAGACCACACAGCTTCCTTTTCGTGTAAACCCCAGACCACAGAGCTTCCTATCCACCTGCTAGCCAGTTAAGTCTCATGCCATACAGTGCTTCAGTACATAGCAGTACATAGATCTCTCCGTTCATCTCTCACCTGTGCTTTTCCCGGGCTTGAAAGGCAGATGGTCAGTGTGAAAGCAGTCAGTATCCTGTAATGTGCACAGAAAATAGGCTGAAAACCTTCTGATAACCAGACCCATTGTACAGAATTGAGTACACATGGACAAATTAATCTCTAGCGACACTTCAGTGCATTCCAGCGTCTTGCTAATATGAATTTGGCCTCTGGAGAGGCAGTAATACAATTGTGGGCTAGATTCAGATCTCAGTCAGTAATTTTACTATGGTTTTATTGAAATTGAGACCAAAATTGGGCTGTGCCTATCTATTAATTAAATCTGTTTTTTATGACCCTCCACGCAGAAGCTGTTTAATGAACAAGTGCATAATATTCAGTAAGGCATCATTGCCCCTCTCTGGCACCTTTCTTTTGACAATATCACAGCTTTTCATGCACATTATTTACATTTTACAGATGGGTAAACCAGAGCACAGGCCATGCCTAAGTTCATAGTGCAACTTGTTGGCAGGGCTGCAAACATGTCATGCAGGAGGTCCTGAATCCAAGCCAGTTGCTCTAACCGCTAAACCGCACTTTGTCCCCAGGGGACTATATTTGAGATTAATCCATTTTCTTAGGGTCAGATTCAGTCCTTATCCTCAGTCTTCAGTAATTTGTTGCTCTGCAAATAGACACAGTGTGCCAGGTCACCAGATACTGCAAGCTGCTGTCTTCAATGGAGACCTCCCCAGTTATATCCCCTTAGCATCTACTGGGGCTTGCTGGCTCTCTTCGCTGCAACTGAAAGAAGAGGGTCCCCCACCCACTGAGCTCTGTGCGTATATACAGGACTCTTCAATTCTCTGGTCAAGCAACTCCCAAGTATTTATTAACTGACAGAAAACCAGGAAAGGATGGCAAGAAATGATTTTTTAAATTTGCACTATGGATTTCAGTGTTTTGCTTCTGCCTTATACAAAATTTCTTTTCAATACAATTAAACCCACATCTTGCTTAGCTTGGATCCTAGTTCTGAATGGCAATTGTATACGTTTCCCACAAAACCAGCACAGGAAGCACAAGATATTTTAGGTAGCCTTAGTTCTGCTACTCTAGTGAGCTGCCAATTTTCTCTCTCAGGGCTGTCTCTGATTTCCAGCGCAAACTGAGCTGCTGAAAAAAACCTACAACTGCATCACACAAAACCACGCACAGAGATCGACACATTTGAACACATTTGCTTTAAATGTGGGGACAGACACAAGCTCTGAAAAGTAAACACAAACTCTAAAATGGTTGTTCGTAGTGCTGTGCAGATACGTCATGCTTGTTGGCAGCTTCTGAGTGACAAGGAAAGGCAAGTTCTACACAGACTTTTTCTTAGGAGTCGAATGCAAAGTGTTTGAAGTATGACATTATCCATTTAGGCTTGCCCTTCATTTTTTGATTCCTTAAATTTCTATGGAGTGATTTTAAAGCATGTGGTGGATACAAAGAGTGCACGCACTCTGTGCATATAGCAAGAACAGCACTAGAAGGAAATAGAACAGGTTATAGCCGCACATTCACACACCTGGCTGCCTCGCAGACCTAGGGCTACACTTCACATTACTGCAGAGCAGTAAACACTAATAAAATCCACTGTAAAATCAGTCAGACAAAATTCATACTTTTCTAGACGATCTTTCCGTTGTTACAAGATGATATATGCTTCCCTCATGGGCTGGAGAGTCACCTTATTGCCTTGGACGTGTTCTGTCTGCAGCCACCATCATAATTTGCCCATTACTCGAGCTCTCAAATCCCCACAAGAATTATTACCAGACGTGCAGCACATCCTATCAATGTTACATTCAGCTGGCCACAGTAGCTTGTCCAGCAGGCAAAGTGTTTTAAACTAATAATTAGCTTTTGCAATTAGCTTCAAATCAATCACTGCAGCCAGGGGGCTCGTTTGCTGTTGCAATTCAGCACTCCCACAGATGCCAGGGTTCTTAAAGTGGCATAGAACATAAGCACGGACCGAGGAGAAAATCGTCAGAGACAGCTTTAATAACAGACGGATCGTCTTTCCCCACCTCTGACCATTGAGATCCCGTCTCCCTGCAAAAGGCTTTAGCAAGTGGATTGGCATACTGAATCCTCACCACAGATATTTTCCACAAGTAGGTTTCCCTTCAGTAAGTAAAGAAGTTTCATGCATAGCACTTACCTTTTTAATCCTTGCATGTCCAAAAACTGTTGGGGAAAGGTGGAAAAAAAACAGAGCTTGTGCCGATGAATAACTAAAAAGTGTTTCCAAACATTACCCTCTGCTAGCGTTTCAGTTCCTCAGTCATTTATAGTCCAGAGAATGAAACAGCAAGTAATGGAGAAGATCGGGAGCAGTCTGTACCTCCTCAGACACTGGAGAGAATACAGAGAAAGCACCTGGTTTTGCTTAGTTCTCTTCTGTAATTCAGCATTAAACCAATTGGAGGAGGAATGTTAAAAATGAACACTTCATTTTCTAAGTATGTTAAACAATGCAAATGGGGGCCTCAGCCTGGGACAGCTGGTTTAGATTACAAAGCTCACCAACTGGCTAGACTCCTCACAACAATCTCGAGGAGCCTGCCAGGATAAAACACTAACAGCTTGAAGGAAAGCCTCTCCCGCTGCAAACTTCACAGTTAAATGTGCCTCAGAGCAGAGAGCACCGTTATTGGACAGAAACTCTTATCGAGGGACTGGGAAGGGAAGGGATTGTTTTCCTTGTTCTGAGAACAAAAAACGTCAGGCTTTTTTGAGGCCCTCTAGCCGGTGTCTCGGACGATGAATATGCAACACCCGCTGCTTCATGCCAACGGCATAGCGATGAAAGTTCTGACCCTCTGGGAGGTGAATAACTTGAATTCATGACAATCACAGCTACAGGAACTATATTGCTTAGGGATTATTTGAAAACAGGAATAAACAAATTAAACGTTCAAAGGAAAGCAAATGGTTTGTCTACAAACACCGGTCCTTTTTAGGCTGACCTCATGCTTAAGGGAACGGTTTTGAAATGAAATTTCTCAGGAAAGCCATATGTTGCAGATCTCCAGTTATGACGGAGAAGAAAGGAAATAAAGGACTTTTTCAGGTGCTTTGCAACTTCACCACAGGCAGAGCTTTTAGTAGGTTGAGCAGAACATTTATAAGATGTGAGAGGTAAGCAATCAGATGCTGCAAAGATTATCCTGGATCCAAAGATGAACACTGACATTAAATGTAAGCATAGGCATAAAATGAATGCTCTGAACTTCTGTAGAGCTTCCATCGGAGAAAACCCTTCATTTCCAAGGAACTGAAAGGTCTGACAAGACAAAGATCTCTCACATACCCCTCCATTACCAATGGAGAAACAGTTAGAACAGATATTTGTAAAATCGGCCTCAAAGCATGGATACCCAGCTTCAGACACAAAGATTTAGCTGCTCCAGGGCTGCTGAGCACCCACAAGGCATACTGGTACCGATGAAAAGTCCAAGAGCTCTGCATATCACCTACTGGTTGGAATTGTGCAAATGATTTTAACAAAAATTACAGCACCAGAAGCGCAGTGCCTCTTCTGACAGCTTGTGTCTCAGTGACTTGCCTACATCACTCGCATTGCATGGAAGTTTAAACACTCTCCTAGGGCGTCGATGTATTTCCAGATAAACAAGAACCAATTAATTTATTTTAAATAGACTTCTCCAAGGCTTAACTAAACACCCACACAAGAGAATTCCGATGAAGTTAGGCACATTGAGAGGAAAGCTTTGTCATGGATCAGAATACCAGGAAAAACTGGGTAAGTTTTCATTGAGGCAAAAGTTAAAAGTCAGCGAAGTCATTATTGCACCATAGGACCAGTGTTGCTCAATGATCTGGAGAGCTAGCAAGCTTGAAGTCATCGTTCTTGCTATATTTTAGGTCTATGAAGATCTACTGAAGCTACTAGAAACAGCCATACAATAAAGCAGATGAAGATCCATACTCGTGGATGAAGCGCTTGTATCATATATTTGTTACATCATTTGCTGATCCACTGAATTTCTCTCACTTTCCGTGGCAAAATCATTGTATGCATGTCAGGATCACCACATGCGTGCAGACTTCTGCTGCACAAGTCTGCTCCCACCTCAGACTAGAGAGCCATGATTCATCAGCCATCTGGAAGAGGTGCTCCAGCGCCGGAGACAGGAGGCGAACTCAGACTCGATCACCTAAGCGGCTCCCTTAAGAAGGGATTCTGTACAAATGTTTTGATTTTTCCTGTCTCCATCAGACAGCTGGAGTGGAAAAAATCCAGAGAATAAAGAGTACCAAACCACAACTTGGGCTAGTTCACAATGTGGTGATTTTTTTTTTCCTAAATAAAAGTATTTGTTGTTATGGCTAAGTGAAATTTTCGCAGTACCTTTCGGTAACTATGACCTGCCATAAAATAATGAGTTGTAGCCACACCCTACCCACATCTTTCTTTGAGAAGAAGAATTGCATAAAGAAAGGCACTTATGGTACATAAAAACTCTTTTGTTCACCCTGTAAAAGCAAGGGCAATTCAACATATTTTTTAACACCACCTACTGACATACTCACTATTTAGACTTAGGATGGTGGCTAGACTTCGGGTAAAGCAGCACTCCCACTTCAATGGTCAGCTGTTTCCTCATGTTCCAAAACCCATATTTTTAGAGTACCTCGACTTTGTCGTTTCACAGTACAAAATGGGGTTCTGGTAAATAACCGAATATAGCCTCAAAAGCTTGCTGGGTGCACAGCTAGGATTGAAACCATAGCTTTAATTATGTTTAAGACTTGGATTTTGAAAGTTGTGTAATATATAAACATAAAGGGCACACAAGCTATGTACCATACCCTTAACTCCATGCTCCTTTGATGAGACAGTGGAATTGTGCCATGCTGCTGTAGATAATGCAGAAGGCTCCGTTAACAGTGATTCTCAGCACCAGAGAATATAATATAACAGCTTCTGAACGCGAAGACAAAAGCTGTATTTAGGTCACAGAACTCAGTGAGCGTTAATTACACTCAGCATTCCTGAACAAAAAGTCTGCTTCACAAATACAAGTTGCATTCTGCTAACTACACTTCATCTCTTTTTAAAATTCTGATATTATAGTTCTGGAGAAGTAAATATATCAGCCAAACAGCCTTCTTAGATCTTGTAAATTTTTTTAAAAGTTCACCCTCTCTGAACACTCCCAACGACACTGTCAAACCACGAGAGCAGTCAAATTATACAGATGTGTGGTGATAGGCATGCAATCCCAAAGTCATTGAAAACGACAAGTCACAGACATCTTTTACAGCCACACAGACCTAAATTCAGTAAAGAATGTTGCCAACAACAGACACTTTAAGGGCCTATGTCAAATCTTCAGATGGTTAAAGCATCTATTTTTCTCTACCAAACCTTATGGGACCAAATTTTCTACCAGAAAAGCTGGTAAAGCACTTAAAGTACAACTGCTGGGCATTTGCAGAAACAATCGCAATTAGACATCACCCAAGTGCCAATGAGATTCACAGGCTGGGCGGAATCTGATTTTGGAGATTGATTAAAGTGTTCCTGGAGATAGCTGTATAAGCAACATTTTGATATTATCATGTGTTGATGTAACACACAACAGGCAACACACATCTCACCCTACTGCCACCTCAAATAGTGTTGAGCACATGGGAAACTTGGTCTCAAACCCTAATTCTGCATGAAAGGCATTGGACTTGTTTGTATCACCTCCTAGCAAAGAATTCCAACTGTAAAGTCTTGGTTTTTGGGGAGCCTTACCTCTCTGTCGCAGAAAAAAAGCCCCAAACTCCTACAACTACACCATTTGTTTCATCTGGAGCTAGGGTCTCCACTGCACGTTTCTGCTTCCTCAGCTCCTTCCTTGTGCCGCTGCCCCTTCCAACTGCTTTTTGATCTCCTCTTTCTCTCAGGCTACTTTCTGCTTTGCCTGGCTGGCTCTTATCTAAGCCTGGGGCAACCCTGCCCCAGGCCCACCCCTTCCGTTCACAGGTGCAAGTGGTCTACCGGTATTCCCTGGGCCAGCCATGCCCCTCCACCATGTGCTCAATCACCTGTTCATGCTGGGATCAACTTCTTCCCTACACCTCTCCTTTTCAAAGATGAATTACGTTATGCTATCACCTAAGATCTGCTTCAGCCAGTGTCTGAATTATGAGTATAAACGCTGTCTCATAACACGAACAATGTAATAACCTGTTCCAGATGTCTCAGGCCAGAAGCTCAGCACACTTCCCCACATATTTCCCTTTCCTAGCCAAACACAACACAAGCAACAATTAACAGTGAGAATTAGCATAATACATAACTTTAAAAACATCACTGGTGCTAACTAAAACGTACTGGGAATGTAGAGCCTGAGACGTCCTGTCACGTTGTGCTGATCTGCAGGTTACACTCCTCTCATCAGGAAGGAGAAGACACAACAGCTCCTGTTGTGCTGCCATCTCTGTGAGTACAGCTGCCTCAATATAGCGGAGATATCACCTGTGTGAGACACCCATGGAAAAAAGAGCCAACACAGCATCTCTTCCTTCCCTCCTCTCCACAGATGTCATCTGTCTGTCTGAAGCACGCATCTGTTTGGGCTGACAACACTTCATGATGCAGTGCTGCTGCTATCACCGCTTCCCAAAAACAATAAGCAAGATGCCATTTTAATGTTTGCAGCAAATGTTCTCTGAGCGCTCCATCAGGTGGACTATGTAATCAAAAGTTTTTTTTTGTCTCATCTAACTTCTTGTATACCTGCAGGTCTGTGGTCGCTCTGTTACTGGCTTCTAACAGCACCTTCACTTTTACCTAGAAAGGTTATCAATGGAAAACCCAGGCAACACTGGCTCCATTCTGAAATGTAGCAACACAAAATGTGGACTCTGACTGAACTTCATTACTCTGAAAACATATTAATCATCCCATGAAACGAGGAATAGTAGGATCTAGCCGGTACATACCAAAACCCAAAGAGCTTAAACCAGTGCCCAATGAACTGCATCGGCTGTAAGACAAAACTATTTCAGGTATGTTACCTTTAGTGAAATCAAGTGTGGTGCTCATGATCACTTGCTTAGCTGGAGTCTTTTCTAGGAAGGTCTAGGAAGGCCACCTGAGAAAAATAAGAATAATATTCTTGGAAGAATGCTTAGCTTTTGTTCCTTTTTTTTCCACAGCAAAAAGCAAAGCAAACAAGAAAACAAAAAACTTTTGATAACTTTCCCAGGAAAAACATGGAGTTTTTCACAGTAATTTTTGTGCATGTGGCAACCCCCAACAGGTCCCTCAGTACTACTAATTATTTCCAACAGCATATAACATTCATTCATTCTCTTCTTGATTTTCCGATCTTTAAATGTCCTACAGTTTTCCTTCTGAAACTATATTACTGATAAAAGCATACTGAGCATAATCCTGTAATTAAAGACAAAATATCTCCTTCAGAACTGATTGCTTCTGCTTGAGCTGTTGGCATCTGAGATTACGATGCCCAGATCAATGTCTTGGCATCAGGATATGTCCACTCTTTTCTTTTGAATCTCATGTTTGAGTGTAGCTCTGGGAATGGCAGTTCACGTTTTGCCTGAAACCAGACAGACATTTCAGTTTGTTATTTGTTTATTTTATAAGATTGGAGTGTAGATAACCTAGGCTGCAGTCCTTTCTCCTCTGCGTTTTTGTCAAATGCTCTAGAGAGTGTGGTTGGAAACAATGCTCTTTAATCTGTGAGAGGATGCTTACCAGACCCCTTTAGAAGGGAACATCAATTCTTTATGACCAGATTCAGCTGAGAACGACCTCCCATAAATGAAGACATAAAACCATTAATGCCTCTGGACCAAAACTAAAGACTACTTCACTATTTCAGCAAGCCAACATTCAGTCTTTGCACTTGCCTGTGCCATTGGTCTCCAATTATGAGCAGATGACTAGAAATATCTACTAAAATGTCCCTCAGAAATATTCAGGACCATTTTATTTTATGTTTAACTGCCTGAAGACTGCACCGTTTTCTGTGGTTTCTCAGTTCTTTAATAGCTTGTACACAACAGCAAACACACTGGGCCCATCTGTTCACAACAGCATCAGGGTGCGCATCAGGGCAGCTGCCTTGAGACAGTAGCTCACTGTTCCAAATCACCCTGGAAGCATTCCCTGCCTGCTGGGGTACGTGTGCTGGTAAAGCTTCAGCTTCACCTGTACTCCCTCCTCTCTCAGGTACACTATTTCCATCACGTGAGATTAACATTTTGGCAATTTTTTCACAGATTTAGTTGAGCATCCTTTCTCCTTTTTAGTTTGCTTAGTAATTCACTTCATTTTAATCCAGGGAAAAACATTAGCCTCCGTAGCATCAAACATTTACTGCATTTTCCATTAACACACTTCAGGTTCAGAGCAAACCCAAACAAGTCTGTGGAAATGCCATCTCCCAAAGGGAGTGTTTGAATGTTCTCAAGTATGTGCACTATTTTGGTAAGGGCACCTGCCAGAACCCTGCTGATGAACACAGAGTAGAAAAATATTTGACATCATGCCTCTGTTCCAGAGCTCGTCTCTTTCCAGGTGGAAAACATTCCCCTTTTAAACATGTTTCATTCCTTACAGCTGTATACCTATAAGCAAAGACTTCTTTTATTTATTTATTTTATTCCAATAAAACAATCAGTAAGGATGCCTACATTTTTTGCTTCTTTTCCTTATCTAATGGTTTATTGTGTTGTATACCTCTCAATTACCGTTTTATACAAACGCAGGACTGGCAGAACCTTTCCATATGAGGAGAGGGCTAAGTCTGACTTACTTTTGTACTTAATTGCTTTCCTAACCCCAGAAGATGTTTTAAAATTTTCTTCAGTAATTTTGGGTTTCGTTTTGGAGTGACTAGTCTTTTAGGTGACAAGTACAGTAAAAGAATGTTTTTTAAAAAATCTATTTTTTTTTTACTCTTATTAGAGATTGTCTTTTTTTTTTTTCCCCTTTAAATTTGCCTATTCCCATAGCCTGAATTTCACCATTTCACAATTCACCTGCTAATTTGGGGCTTCACGAGTTAAGCATACCATTTGGAAATCAATTGGCTATGAAACCGGGTGATAAAAATGGTTTTCAGGTTCATTATTTGCTACTCTGCAGCAATGAGGACTCCTAAACAGAAGAAATTCAGAATGCTGCGGGTGCCATTTCTGTGAGGAATTCCAGTGAGCAGTGGATGCTTCTGCTCTTTGCTAGTTCTGCTGTGCACGTGCTGCAACTCTCACAAAACCTTGCAAAAGGATGCAGCTTTCTGCACATTGTTTCTTTTCTTCATCCACTGTCCTTGCTTTGCCTTGTGCTGGTTGTCAACAGCACAATCTACTCAGCGGGACCCGGCGCTTCCCCCTGCAGCATCAGCCTTGCTGCTCTGGGCGGCTCCACTCCAGCCTGGTGCTGCTGGGGCACAGAACCTCAAGCAGCCATACAAGAAACCAGTGGCACTGGACCCCTCTCCTTACAGAGGTGCTCGCGTGGCTAACAGACTCCACTGCAGGAACTTGATAAAGCAGTCAGTCCCCATTTTGTCCACGGTTTCAGAGCAAAAATTCAAGATGCTGGGGTTGTGCCAGACGAGGAAAATAGGAACAAAAACACTGACAGGTTGAGTGTAAAAGCACAAAAAAGCAGGCCAGTAACGTTTGAGAAGCAAATTGTAAGAGGCATAAAAGCTAATAATAAATTATTTTTCAGACACACCAAGAGCAGGAAAGCTGCCAAACAGTCTGCAAAACCAGCAGATGAACAAGGTAAAAAAATAGTGCTTAGAAAAGATAAAATCACGGAAGAAAATTAAGTGATTTTTTGTTATCCGTATTTGCTAGAGAAATCTCAAGAGGTTCCCATTGGAGAATTAAAAAAAAAAAAAAAAAGAGAGAGAGAAAAAGAAAGAAAAAGGAGACTCTGGAGAACCTGCCTAAAATCGAAGTGACAGTAGAAGGGGCTGTAGAACAAATCAACAAAATGACGACTAACAGTTCATCAGAGCTCACTTGACATTAGAAATTAAGTGTGAACCTGTGTAACTGCTGAATTACCTACTGTAGCACCTCACAAAATTCCCCAGTACTACAAGAACAAAAGATACCAAGCACAATACTACATTGAACAGGTTTCCATTAAGTGCTTTATAAAACAGTTGTCATATCTTTTTAAGTCTGGGACTGAATCTACTGCCTTTCTAACCACCCTTGGCAGCTGATGAGAAGGACCACGGAATGGCACCGAGGCCGAGCTAGGGGTGGCCAGGACTCCCGGGGATCCTGTTACTGGGGCACGCAATTAGAACATCTGCTGAGATACTTTAGAAGACAGGGGGCTGGAGTGAGGGAAGGACCCAAAGCAAGGCACATCCAACTGCTTTTTGAAGTGGAACTTCTGGGCACCAAAGCCATCTTCTCTCCTAGATGATCTTTAAGGTCCCTTCCAACGTAAGTCACTCTATGATCCTGTGATTCTTTGGCATTCTTCTTTTAGTAGCAGCCAAATGCATCACTACTATGGGCAACTAGGGGTCTATGTGCCACATGCAAAGTCAAGATGACATCACTGTGACGGAGTACATGTAAGCTTCCTCCTGAGAGTTACAGGCCCAGTCCAGTCACAGCATGACCTGCCATCAGGGTTTAGTTTATGCCTCCAGAACTGGAAGGCTGGCCCTTCAGGTTCTGATCAGTTTTGATTTCTGATATTTCCCTTTCCCACTTCAGTTTGTCATGGAAATCTTTTCCTTCATGTAGCTAGCTTACATGTGACTCGATTTACTAGCCACATTTGGCCAGGGCGGTGCCGGCCTCAGGATGCCTGCAAAGCATCTGACCGACCGCAGCCGCTGACTGAGTTCAGAACATTGCAGCCAGAGTGCCAGGGACTCTCTGAATCCCCAGTTCATGTAAGCAGATTTGGGGCGGCACACCACAGCCGTTGCTCTGTAAGAGCCCAGTAAGGACAGAGTTACCACCTACACGACCTTTGCCCACAGGTAGCACTCTGGAGGTCCCTGGTCCCAAGCACTCTGCAGACAGCGTACTATTCAGGGTCTGGGTTTGGGTCCAGACAGATCTGGCAAGTCTAGCTATGACTCATTCGTTTCATTTAGAATCCTGTGCTCAAATTTTTTTAGTTTCATAATAAGCCTCCCCTAAGTTAACCGAAAACTGTTAAACACATCTGTTCCTGCTCCTGTTGTCAAAAATAAGGCAATCCTCTGCTTGCCTACATTTTTATTGGCACCCACTACTTCAGCACGCAGAGCAAAGCGCAGTCTAAATATTTTCCAATTGTATTTCCAGAAAAAGCTTCGCTTTTGATATTGTTCAGTGCTCTGATCTACCACTCAAGCCGCTCGCTTTACTGTATTTTCACTCCTGGTACAACTTAGTGTTAGAACCTTGGTATGGCACGTAAACTAAAACATACAGACAAATCAGAATCAGCTCAGCGGTTTGCTTCTGATTCTGGAAACACCCACTCATTACAAGCAAAAGCTGGACTCAAGACACAGTATTTTAATACCTTATAACATTACAGAAAACCGCTGTAGGAGACAGCCAAATCTTTTATGTGTATCTTTATGTAGAAAATATACCTTTGTAATATCTTTATGTAGAAAAGGTCAAATTTAGAACCAACATTTCATGCGGTTGTCTCCCCTCGTGACCAAGTGAATGTTGAATCCCTCATTTTCCTTCCTATATGCAATATCTCAAACTCCTGCACCTGAAAGCACTCCGGATAACTCTCATGGTCACTACTAATTGTCTTGGGAAATAGCGTTTACAAATCTCATCTTTTCTAGATATTCACACTTAAGAACTAACGCTCTTATCCAGCTAGACTCAGCATCTGCTCAAAACCACTACTCTCTCTCGCTGTTGTACTGTTGATATCCAGTTGCCACTTTGTTGTTTAAGCTAAAAATAATTTCACTGATAGTATTATGTTTACTGTTCAGGAACCGCATGGATTCAGAGTACCTAAGTTGTATAAATCATGTTACTCACATTTAGTTGCATTAACCCAGTTGCATCTGGCAAGCTTAACAGTGGCTTCTGCAGCACCGTTCCCCCGGACTGTCTCTCCGGGTCATATACAAAGGTCATATTTTCAAAACGTTAGGGAGCACGAAGATAAGCACTTGCTCATTTGCTGAAGTTTGAATCTGAAGCATTATAACTCTTGGCTTCCTGTTCTCAGAGGGTAATGTTTAGTAGTGTTTCCCATTCTAGGGGGTCATGAGCTAACGCTGCTTTTATTATATCAAAATGAATCCCCTGACTGTGCTCGCTGGACAGAACCACCTCCACAAAAGCTGCCGAACTGTAACACACACCATTTTGGGCTTTTTTTCCTTGACTCTTTGGACTATTTAATATTCCATCAACAAGCATTAGCTATGAAGTGGCTGTGCTAGAGTGATGGATAACAGTTAACATTTTCATACTGACACGAAAGAAATATTACCCAGCTGCCTCACCTCCGTAAAACCTCTTTGGTCTGCACACCAAACCAGGCTATGGCGCAACTCAATCCATCTCACATGGCCATCATGGAATTCAGTGGAGTGAAACACAGTATCTGAGTTTGCAGATGAAAAGCTTAGGGTTAACCACACAGAAGCACTGCTAGGATTTCCCTTACCTTGACAATTTGGTTGATATTTAAACTGTATCCAGATAGCTCCCAGAAGATTTAGGCTTCCTTTGCACTAAGGGAGACAGCATAACATTCTTGCTTGTCGGTGCAGTAAGTTTCAGGCTCAGTTCATTAACCGCTGAAAAAACTATGCCTAAGAAGTTTGTTTCCTACCGATGAGGGCTGCTCCAGAAGTAATGCCTCCTGTTTTATTCTGTTGGCCCACGATGTCAGAGGCAGATGTTGGTTGTTTGGCAGCAGAGGCTGAACCTTCCCACCAATATCCCATTCCATGTTGTTGCTGTGGGACAGATGGCAGCAGAGGGGCACTCTGACCAAATGGCGTCAGCAAAGGTGTGGCATTGAATTCCTCCATGCAGGAGAAAATGGCACCCATTGACATTCATCAATGCTTGCTGAACGTTTCTGGAGAGCAAACAGTGGCTGTGAGCACAGGGAGGGGTGGGTGGTGCATTTCAGCAGTGGTGACAGGGAGTCACCTCCGCTGGTGTGGATTTTGATAAGCGCAGCATGCAGGCTCTTGTTCATGGCTGGGGACAATGCACAGCTAATGGTGGTGCCTATATTGAGAAATAGAGTTTTGTAGCTGAGGATTTGCTCTATCAAACAATGTTATTCTGCTCTTTGTTTCCATTGTAGTTTCCATGGAAATAAATAGGAGGCATTACTTTCGGAGCGACCCACGTAGAACTGATTAGCTCAGGATTCTGTTGCCTGCCAGTGCTTGTTGAACTGCCACACACAACAGGGCTTTTAAATTCTGTTCTGTCAAAACAAAAACCTCTAATGATAGTTAACCATAACTCAAATGTTGTGATCTCTTACGCTAATCAGACCAATGCTTTTTAAATGTTTCTCTCATTAAAATAAATGGTTAATTGCAAGCATTAAAATCCAGGCTGAGTCACTGGGAAACAATTTCTGGTCTATTCCATGGCAAACACTGCTGCAGGTATAGGAATGCTTGCAACTCCCTTCACTGCAGTCCCCACCTGATACACGTGCAAAATTCGCTGCTGCTGACAGGTTTAGCAGACACGAAGCACTAAAGCTGAACTGAACACTGCTTTCTTGGTAAGAAAAATGGTCTTCTCAAAGTCTGAGAAATGTTGCCAGACTGTTAAAAAGCACGTATCTATTCTCTAGCTGTCTTTCTCTGCAGATGAGCAGCACACCAGCCCAGCTCACACACCAAATGCCCTGACCAAACTCACGTGAACATCTGAGTAGTGTGCTGTGCTGACTGAATGATAGTACAGAGAGGTGCCTTTAAAGAACTTAGGAACAGATGGGACGGAGAGTAAAGCCATTCCAAGATTTCCTGACAATCCAGACAAGACTCACCTTCACCATTTTAGAAAGTCTTCTAGAGTCGTTTCAGAGTCTGTCTCAAATGACTTCATCTTTCCATAATGCAAAACAGTTTGTGACTCTGTGAAGCTGAAGTTTTGATGCAAAACACACACACAAGAAATCCTGGTTTGGGATACTCATTTTTCTTACTAGGAAGACAAATTTGACGTTGCATGCACTGGATGCTATCAGTTACTTTGGTTTTGTCAGGATACTCCCAAATGGCAAGGTACTCCCAGAAAGGCATTTTCCACTCGCGGTGGTGAACAAAACCCTTTTTCTAGGAAACAATTCACCTTCAAATTTTCTGCTGCAAGATACACATTTTAGCTAGCCTTTGGTATAGGAATCCCACATCAGCAGTATGGCTGCCCTTCGCTATTGTGCATTAATAGCATCTTCAATCAGGAAACCTGTTGTCTTCCTCGCTTCTCAGATCAACTTGCTTTCACACCTTCATGAAATGTGTTAACTCCGCAGTTGTCAGCAGCTCTGTAGGTACTTGCCAGCTACAATAAAAACACTGAAGTGAATGTTCCTCTTATGCTCCTACAGAGCAGGGGGCTTAAGCCTTGACATAGGCTGGGTCTTGCCGAAACAAAACTGGACTTCATGAAAATACACATCAGGAATAGACGATCAAAGACTCCTACGTGCACACAAGCTTCCTTCCTCGGTCTCTTCCGTCTGACTGTATAATAGAACCACTATCTGAGACTGTACAGGGTTTAAGACTGTAGAAAAGAGTTTACATGCATTTCTACGTAAGTCAAATAGTGAAATGTTTATACGCCTAATACTTGACAGCAGATTGATGCTTTGAGGATGACAGGCTACGTGCGGTATGATCCAAAGCTTGCTCATCACTTAAGAAAATGTTAATGCCAAGCTGTCTCTCCTAATGTAAATCAAATCACAAGGGTCCAGGAGATCCCTTCTTTATGATCACAGATTTGTTTCCCAGTCTCAGGCCAGATTGTTGAGTAAGAAGCCACAGCCATCTCCTCCGTTCTTTGTCAACTTAGGACAAAATCCGCCCTCCCAAAGCAAACCAGAACACCACTACAGAACCGTGGGCAGCTGTTGCCACCGGTGACCAGAAACCGTGTCTAGAAGGCATAATCTTAGCGATGAAACTGTCTCATTTGCATATTTTGCCAAGTTTTTTCAAGCTTTGGATGCCGAGTTTGACTTTTTTTTAAAAAATGTTGAAATGCTTTGACCCCTAGCAACTGGTACTGATCTTCAAAATAGGAATAGTTCTTGCATCTTATTATGAGCACAACAGACTGTTTTGAATTTGC
>WBMW01001268.1:924350-936692 GCA_013396635.1 Penelope pileata | reverse complement strand
GTCAGCAGCTCTGTAGGTACTTGCCAGCTACAATAAAAACACTGAAGTGAATGTTCCTCTTATGCTCCTACAGAGCAGGGGGCTTAAGCCTTGACATAGGCTGGGTCTTGCCGAAACAAAACTGGACTTCATGAAAATACACATCAGGAATAGACGATCAAAGACTCCTACGTGCACACAAGCTTCCTTCCTCGGTCTCTTCCGTCTGACTGTATAATAGAACCACTATCTGAGACTGTACAGGGTTTAAGACTGTAGAAAAGAGTTTACATGCATTTCTACGTAAGTCAAATAGTGAAATGTTTATACGCCTAATACTTGACAGCAGATTGATGCTTTGAGGATGACAGGCTACGTGCGGTATGATCCAAAGCTTGCTCATCACTTAAGAAAATGTTAATGCCAAGCTGTCTCTCCTAATGTAAATCAAATCACAAGGGTCCAGGAGATCCCTTCTTTACGATCACAGATTTGTTTCCCAGTCTCAGGCCAGATTGTTGAGTAAGAAGCCACAGCCATCTCCTCCGTTCTTTGTCAACTTAGGACAAAATCCGCCCTCCCAAAGCAAACCAGAACACCACTACAGAACCGTGGGCAGCTGTTGCCACCGGTGACCAGAAACCGTGTCTAGAAGGCATAATCTTAGTGATGAAATTGTCTCATTTGCATATTTTGCCAAGTTTTTTCAAGCTTTGGATGCCGAGTTTGACTTTGTTTTTAAAAATGTTGAAATGCTTTGACCCCTAGCAACTGGTACTGATCTTCAAAATAGGAATAGTTCTTGCATCTTATTATGAGCACAACAGACTGTTTTGAATTTGCGAAATTAACTAATGATACACTTAATCAACATGTAAGTTTATTAAATTTATCAGATGAATTTACTTCATCATAAACAAGTCTGCTGGGACCACATTACTACCTTCATTGTGTTTCTCTTGACCACCGCCATATTCTTCTAGCCCAACTAATAAATGACAACAGAAATGCAGCAAAAAAGTAATCTGTGACGACCCATCTCCCTTCTTTTTTCAGCTTGAACCTTTGACATGGTGTGAATCTGCATCTCTCTAGCTTCTAGGAACTTCAGGAGTCTTCAGCCTTGAACTCCACATCTACGTGCAAGCATCTGAAAGACATTCATCATTAATTAGGTGATCTGGAAGCGTACACACCCAGTTTCTGGAACTGCAAGAATCACACCAACTGTGGTACTACAGCAGTTCTAAGAATTTACAGCTACAAGAGGAACTTTAAACAGTGTAAATTCACATCGAAAGAAAATAGTAATGTGGCAGTAGGAATGAAACAGAATTGGCAGAAGCAGAACATAAAAGAGGCATTTTTGAGTGTAATAGTCTGTACACCTGGGAGCTATGAGGAGCAAAGTAGCTACGTCACATTTCCTCACAGGAGGAAACATTAGCGTACTGTTCCCAGTGAGAAGCAGCAAATAAAAAAAATGTACGGTGTAAAACATCTCCAATCAAAATGGCTACAGAAAAAAGGGGTGTGTTCAGTCCACTTGTGTAGGAGGCTTGGAAAGTGGTGGTTTATTTTTTTTTTTTTGTTTGTTTTGTGTTAGTGTGAATATTCAGAGTAATAGTTATCAGCTGACCACCGTGGACCCAGAGACAGGCACCTTTTCAAAGGCAGTTTGGTGCACTGCCAGAAACCTGAGTGCAAATGATACCAATTTTAAATGTGCAAGAAGACGTCTAATGGGAATCTTAACACAAAGGTGGAGAAAAGATAATTTACTGCCAGAGCTCAGGGATGATGTACGACATCTGTGAACACTTAAATCAGATTTAACCAGCAATAGTCCAGCTCAGTAAGAAGGGACAGAATGACCCCAAATTACTTAGTATGGGCACTTAGTGAATGACAAATTCCATTTTTGAGGTACAAAATTATTTTCTCGTTACTATTTCCTACGAGGAAAATAAGTCTTTAATTACTTAATACAATTTTCTTCTGCTTGGCACAATGTTTGAGAATGTCAGCAGCATGGCTAAACTCCTGATCTAGAGCAAATTAATCTAAAGTAGTAGCCTTGCAATGGATCTGATACGACCAGCAAAAAAGCACATTTCTTGCACAACTAACACTGATAATGCCCTTTATTCTTCACTTGCTATAAAATGTATTTCAGGAGTTAGACACACAATGCTTCCAGACACTGAAATTTAGAACACCATACTGCTCTATACACTGGAGACAAGTTACAACAGACCAAGACTCAGTGTTGCTACTGCTGCAGACAATATGCCACGTACAGATTATTTTTTCCTACTTAAATAATAAGCCAGCAGCTGCCGGTTCCTTTATTTCTTACCGTGGCCTGGCTCCCTATTTAAGCTTTGCAGGGCTGCAACTAAATTCTGTAGCCTATAATGACACAAAGCAAAACACCAAAAACAGTGGGCTGATAATCCTTACACATTACTTCTGAGAATGCTACTTAGAAGCTTTCCACCTGAAAGACATGTGCTCAAGGAAACAAACTATAAAATTTACTGGAAGAGAGGGGAAAAAAAAGCAGAAACAAAACAAATGCATACAATGTTTCTAATTCCTCAAGCAGCTTTACTGCTAGCACTGCCAGGTGTGCAGCACACGTATTTTAGATATTTACCTTTTTAAACATTGATGCAGGTATATTGACACAAAGACTACTTTGGTCCAAATGTACAGATAAATCAAAGACTTCTGTTTGAAAGAACTCATGAAGCTGTTATCCCTGTTACTTCCATAGTACGATATTTCTCCACATTAAACAATCCTTTTTTTCTTCAAGTCGATGGCAAATTGAAAATCTGATTTTATTCCAATAACATCTGCTCCCAAATTGCGACTGTTTAGGGGGAAGTGACATCAAATTTACGATAACACCTAATTAAGCTAGTTGAAAAATTATTCTTGAACTTCTACAATAAAGTCATCACAACAGCCAGTAACAGAACATCAAGGCTGAAAATTGTGAAGTTTTCATGAGGCATGTGATAACGTCAAATACTCACAAGGCAAATTTCTTCCATTCTGTCCCCCCAGCTTTGTCCCTCAGTCACTGTTCCATACATTGCAGGTAGCCTGCCTTATGAGTGATGCAAAATGTGTCAAGAATATGAGTAAAGAAGGAATAATTAAATGCAGGCTGGGAACTGACGTTTGGCAAAAACAAAATATATTCTTTGTATATTTCTCATTATAATGCGACACATTGCGTGTCATATGGCTGTGACTAATTGGTTTAATGCAAGAGATTTTAATTTAAAACCAACAAATAACATGCATTATTCTGCAGTGATCATTATAAAGATCAACCAGTTACTTTTGTCTATTTGCATGGAATGCATGATGCAGGACGACCAGCATTCATGATGAAAGAAACTAGAGGAGAAGCCCTAGTTTTCCCCTTATACCAAGTTTGCAATATCCATTCCTTACTAGAATTGTTACCTTATCACTCGAAATTAGCAACAGCCTCTTAGACCAAATACAGAAGAACCACTGCACCTGCTCAAAATCTAAAGCGATTTCCCCACCACCGCCACCGCTGTGTGAAAGACCCACACAAGTAACAGGACAGACTACATGAGCCACATACCTACGTGCGGGAAACCGGCCAAGGGAATACATACAAAACAGCTGTCACATACAAAGTAAACCCAGAAGAAAAATCAGAGGAAAAAAACATACTTCCACTGATCTTTCAGTAAAAAGAAATCTTGAAGGTTATGTATAGCAGTCAGTGAGATCGCTTAAGAGATAATCAGGGCAATTTGGTTGCTTTACACTTTTGAGTGGGAAAGCACTGGCTGGAACACAGAGCACATTTGATCTCTAATATAGCAACAAAACCCACCAATGCAATTTTAGAATAAGCCCTAGAACAGAAACTTCTAAGCCATGGAGATTTTCTCTTCAGTCCAACAGACCTCCTAGTACTTAAGGACTGAAGCCTCTTAAATCCTTCCTATAGAGGATTTCTCTCCAAAGTGGCTTAATGAGTTCTGAAGTTCTTCAATACTTCCGCTTAGTTTTATGTTTCCCTCAAACTCTTTTAACTTACTGTATAAATGAAGCTGATTTACAGCATCCTGAAACAAATGGTCTCACCATGCTTTATTTACTGGCATTTATAAAGCCTCCTGGAAGAGAAACATGGATATACTCAGTTGTCTGCAATTAAAGAAAAAAAAATCACTTAAGTTATTAAAATCTGCTGTTATTATATTCCAGTTGTAATATGTAATACACACGAGTTTAAAAACATTTATTTGTGCTTTGGCTCACCAAAAGGCAATTTTATTCTGAAGCAGCTGCATATCTTCAAATAAGCATGATTACAAGAACGACTGCACAGAAGCCACCTGATTTCAGTTTGTTTTATATTTGCTATAGAAATTACCCATTCCAGCCCAGTAGTTTAAATGAAGATGCACATTTGAGATACCAAACTGAAACGTTCCCAGCAGAGGTAATTTTAAATTCTCATTGCATTTGTTACATAATGCAGAATTTACTTTGGTACACTATGTGTGGCTGCTATTCTATCAGAAGTCAGACTGCCAATAGACCTTGTCCATAATGGAGTAAAAAATTTTAAAATAAAAATTCAATATGGTCAATCTACTTCCAAATTTTCATAAATCTTCCATGAAACATTAACTTACTGGAGAAAAGGGACTCAAGTTTTCAAGGTAAATACAGTAATTAAAACAAACTAGGTCTCAATGCAACAAAAGAAATTCACCACTTGACCTCTACATAAATAAATGCAAAGATTTCTTGTATTATTTTTGTTGATTCTGTACAAGTTTCAGTGATTAATTTTATATTTAAATATAACTCTTACAACAATTTAATCTTAATCTGCTTAATGAAAACTAGAAGGTTGACAGTTCTAATATAGAACCTGCACAACAGTTATCTTTCAACACTGACTAAACAAAGAATGGCATATAAAAAGGTTCAGAAATTACACATTTTAAAATGAAGACGTTTTATCTCTGATTCACAATTGTTACAAGATGAATTTTATCCTTTAGTATGCAACACCATTCTTTACTCGCCAACAACGTGTACAAATTACAGCAGCAAAATTTACAGAATAATTGACTTTGGCCTTGGTCTTACAAAGACCTATTTACATATTTGGGATAAGTAAGCATGTTCTTCCCTTTAAATTCTATACATGTTAAAGCTTTAAGCCTATATTTCAATCTACAAAATCCAGCAAGATAAAAAGTCTGTCAAATATACATCTCAGCCCATTACAATACATTGTCTTTACATCTAGGAGCTTATCTTTTGCTAAATTATCCACTCTTAACCACGTGGGCACCTCTAGAAAATGAAGCACTCCCACAGTTAACTCCTTGGTGCTGATGGGTTTGACTTCTGAAAGCAGTCATTAAGCAGGGGAAAAATTTTCAAATCCTTGTGCAAAGGAGATCAATACGCCTCAAATTGCCCCCAAACATGATCAATCCTGTAAATAAGAGATACATTTCTAAATACAACTAAATATTTATAAACCCTCTGTGGGAAAAACTGCAGCTACTCAAAAATCACACTCCCATATGCTCAACTTTTCACTCTTTGGAATTTATATAATTAATTCAACATCTCAAATAAGTTCAATTTTGGCTAGTTATTTATATTAGTCTATTTTTTAATTCTGGTACTTGAAGTTTCACTGCCAATGGGAGATAATTTTAATGGAAAAACGGACCTCAGCACCATAGAGTTAATGTTGTATATGCATAACTGAAAGGACTCAAGACTACAACAACTGTTTAAAAATCCTTCAACCTGTCTTGTGACAATCTAGCAACAAAATGTAACCCATGCCCAAAATGAATACCAGCTACAAAGAAGGCAGCTCTGCATGCAATCATTCAAATTTCCAAAGCATTGATTAGTTTGTAATTAAAAGAAAAACAAGATACAATTGCAAGCAAGTATACAACTTTATACAGAAGGCCTCACTGTGGTATATTATATACAGCATAGTGTTCTCATTTTCCTTAAAGTGCTATCAACATCATCTTGATTCAAGATCATCTACTGTTTTAGGAGGTCTTTTAGTACAGCACCAGCACTGGCATCAGGGGACACTGGCAGTGGTGTAAAAGTAGGCAAGGCATCAGAAATAGGTTTCATAAGCAGATGCCCAGAACTAGGAGCAGGTGTTACGAGAGGCACCGCTGCAGATCGAGGTGCTAAAAATGGATTTGCATCTGGTCTTCTGCCGATTCCTGAAACTGCAGAATCTGAAAAACAACCAAAAAAGCCCCATGTTGTTAGAAAGTTTTCATAGATCTATCCAATTTCAGAGTATTTGCCATGAAACAAATTTTACAACTGTATATTATCATTGCAACATGAAAATCCTATCTACTTGTCATAGACTGCAGACACTGTCATAGACTTATTTCTATCTTCTCTCATCTTAGATCTCATCTGTCACTGTTTCTTTTGCTCAACAATCCTTATGTCTGCACTTCAGGGCATTTCCAGGACCTGCCCAACCACACTGTGCTTGTTGGCAGATAAAGTTCAATAGCAGCTCACAATATCCAAAAAAAAACATCTATACATTTCTGTGGCATGGAACACAAACACCCTATGCAGAGGTCCACCTTACCCATGCAACGCCAGACACAAAGTATCTGTCACATTGACTCCAGCTCTACATAAAGACATGAGGGCCCTTGCTCACGTACAACCATGCAGCACCCAGGCAGGTTTCCCAACCCCCGCTGTTATTGGCACAGCTGCCCCACAGCTGTTCCAAGAAAAAGCATGCAAATAAAGTTCAAGGACAGTGAGCCACAACTGTGTTTTGAGATAAGTCTTTATGTTAGCTCATTTGTCAAATTACAACAAAAATTTTTAATGAATAAATTTGTTCATAAATGATTTTAATCTAACAATCAACTTGCTTCTTCCCATCTTCCCCCATGAAATCCTCATCTTCCAGACAAACTGCTTTCAACAGCAAAATGGAAAAAAATCCACCAAATTCATAGTTCACAAATGAGGAATAACAATCATTTAAATCTCTTCTAAAATTCTACCTTTAGCTATTTTTGTTCTGTGTAAAGTTTCAAATTTCCTTTAATTGTTACCTTGTATTTGACTGCTGGATGGAGTACTGCTAGTTTTACCAGTTCCTGCTGCTCCTAAAGGTTTCATGTCATGAACAGAGAGCTTGGGCGGAGGAAGGCTTGGGCAAGATTCTGTTTCAAGGAATTTCACAAACAATTCTGAAAAAGACTACAAAAGGCTACTAGTTATTAAATTTGACATATTTTTCAACAGAACATACATGAGTTAAAAATAAATATATTAAAACAAAAGCAGCTGTCAGCAAGCTCGAAAGAACTTTGTACCCATACTTAAAAGTACTGCTTAGTGAGCAACAATGTAATTTATCTACAAAATACAAAGTTTTTGCTGTCTCAGGGAGCAGTGTTTATGTGAAATTAATAAACTCTAAAAATTTAAACACACACACTTCCATCATGATCCCATTACTGACTTTAGCCTATCATTTCAAGAAACCTAGGCTGCTACTGACATTACAAGTATTTTCTGTGTCCATGCTCAAGCAAATCACCTCTACAACAGCACTGCATTTATTTGACAAAGTGTCTTGAATAAATGAAGCATGAACTGGTTACATTGTAATTGCATTCAAAATCAAGTTTTGCTAAGTAGAGCTTGTTCTATACACACAAAAGCATTAACTTTCCTCTTTTCCATTCATAGTTAGTAAGACCACAATACTCTCTTGGTCTAAAGGCCTGCATTATTTCAGTGATGAAAAAAAAATTCTATAGTTCAAGATAACTTAAAGGAGTCATCTTTCAACATACTTCTCTAGCTCAATGAACAACAAAAAAAAAGTGTTAATTCAAACTGCTCAATCTCTCAGTGCTTAATCCTTGAGTGCATTGTTTAGTGGTCTGCAAAACAGAAAGTTCCACAGCTTAACTGCTCCCATGGAACATGCCATGAAAATTGTTGCTTTACAATATTTGGATGCTTAAAATACCAATTTTATATGCTGTACATAAGAGACAGTGGCTGCAGCAGCTGAGAAAGCTTTACAAGTGAAATTTAAAGGACAAAGGGGAAACATGGTCATCAAAACACAATATTATGGTCTTCTCTCCTGTTGAGTATTGCAGACTTCCAGACTCCCACGTGTATTTAACCTCTGGCATTGACAGTTTGCAGTACAAAGTCCATATTGGAAGAAGTCAGCGGCCCCAGGAGCCGGTGGAACAGTAATTAGAGTTTTGTATCAGCCCAATGCTTAGAATTGTGCAATTTTCTTCAATGTCTACGTAGTAGTTAGTTAGAAGGGAACAACCCCCTCCCCCCAAAAAAACACCAAAACAAAACAGAAAAAAACATATTAAAGCATCTGCACAAAGCAAACAAGTGATGCGAGATACAGAAGAATTGGTAAATTGAGCTCAACGTACGTAGGAACCAACTATAAGCATTAATATGCAACCGCTCCAGTTCATAGCTCTACCACTCTCCAGTTGAGCTCTACCACTCAAACAGAGAATGCACAATTAACTCTTACACTGTTAAAACCAGTCTGATGAGTTGGCCGTAAAGGTGTGCTCGGGACACTCTTTGACCCAGTTCCTCCACCAAGCCAGCCTGTCACCCATCTCGTAACTCCTCTCTGCTCTTCGGAGAGTAACTAGAAGAAGATTTTTTTTTTTAAAGGTTAGGAAACAAAATAAAGCAGCAGATAAAAAACTTGCTGCATTGCTTTCATTATATTTATCCACTATAACCCATGTGGGAATTCCAGACTCCTACAGATAACTTTATTTACCACCAAAACCTTATTCTCTCCCTCCTGAAAACTGGCAGTCTAAAATCCTAAAGTCTCTTTGCTTAAAAATACAGAAGCCACATTCTTCACAATGGCTCGAGGTACATACAAAACTACATGATTTTTCTTTAACTGACAAATTAGAGCTATTATATGCAACAGTACGAAGTTAAATCCTTTCCTTCCTGCATTAGCACTGCTCAGCGAGATGAAATAGAGTCTATCAAGTTATCATAAGATGCCATTAAGACCAGCACATCCCACGTAAAAAAAATGAATTCAGATAAGAATAAAAAACATACTTTCCCCCCACTAGAAGTGCCAGGACAGTCACATTTAATTTAGCAGCAAGTCATTCTCTTTTCAGGTAAGCATACTGTGAATGAAAAACAAAGCCTCATTTTCAGTAAAGTATTACCTGATCAAGTTCTTCCTTTTTCATTCCCAAGATACTTCCCATTAACCTTAACACTTCTGAACGTTTGTTTTTTGGAGTATGAAAATGTCCAATGAAGAGATTTCTCATCAGGAGCCTGCAGAACAAAGACTGTTACACTGTCTGCTCCTAGGTAACAGCTGATACAGAAATTCTGATGCATTTATTCCTCATACTTTCGCCTAATTTACAATAACCCAAGTAAACAATCCAGTAAAGGAACCAGAAAAGAACCTCATCAATTTCCTTTACCTCCAAGCTAAAACACTTCTTAAAAAATAAGCTGCAATTTGGACAGTATTATAAATATTGTATGCAGTAAGGTGAAACTGAACTGTACATCACTAGCAAGTGACACAATGTGGGAAAATAATATTCCCAGATTTTGACTGTTCAAAGAACCTTTAAATAGTCCGAAACCAAGACCTAAGGAATGGGGAAGGGGAACTGATTTGCCTATGCTAATTTCAGCTCTAACATAGGGAGAAAGATGACCAAGGAACAGAGATCAAATCTGCACAGCAACTGAAAAATGTCAAAATAATCGAACTATAATTTCAAGGTTTCACAGAGAAGCTCAGTTCTGAGGTACTCTCACAACTGTTAGTTACATACTTGTACACTGCAAAGAATAAAGAGCAAAAATGTACACCAACATAATGAAAGACTTACTTGTCCACTTTTCCTTCTGTGCTGTTGATGAGATTCATTAGTTTATTCTGCACATCTTCTAACATTTCTCTTCTGATCTCACCTATAAAACGTTATGTCAAAGCAAATAAAAATCTCAGACTTTGTTTCACAATGTTACTAATAATACATACTTATCTTTTAAAATAAAGACATGCTAATACTTATGTGGGTTTTTTTTTTTTTTAGAACAGTATCAGCATGATTTCTTATAAAAAGTGTCAATTTAGTAGGTGATTATTACTTGAATTCATAAGCTAGAACTTTCAGAACAATACTCAAAGCCACAGTACAGAAGCACACAGGATATAAAAAAAAACGTACACTTCTGTTGAACCTGTCTTATAGTTCATTACTAAAAAGCCCCAACATCTTTGTAGGAATGACTAAATATCTTTGAATTCTTTTAAGTAATTATATTTTTCTTGAGAAAAGATTAAAATAAGGGAAGAAGAAAAGTGACTTGTAGGAATTTTTATAACTTTCAGATCATTTGGGACGCATGAAAAACTTTCCACTCATTTCCACATGATGTTCAATCTTTAACATGTAGTATGACACGACTATGCTGACACAACACGGTTCTCAGTTAACACTAATATCTCTCGGAGAACATGTAGAGAGCTTCAGCGCATCTACGCAAAGAGATGGGCTGTGAAATGGATACCGCCTAATGCATCCTGTTCAAATACTCCACAACTTCACATAAACACTTTACCTACAAATACAAATTTTGGAAAGTGAAGAGTAGAGCAAACTAATTAATGTCACGCTGGAAAAAGTTACTTAAAGTTATGCTACTTTGTAAGTGTAGTTAAACTGGACCACAAAATTTGAATAAAAATATTAGCAATATATTTATGGAATGATAACAGATGCAGGATCATACATGAAATGTGAGTTGTTGTTTAGGTCTCCACAGAATAAAAGGGAATTCAAAAAAGTTAAAGTACTAATAATGATCCAAAAAAGAGAGAAATGGCATCTGAAAATAAGGTTAAGTCTCAAGATGTTCCTTTTGCTCTACATAGCAAGATAACACCAAATTCCCTTTTCAATTTTTAAAACAAATCGATTAATGGCTTTTGAAGTGAAATGCTACTTCTAATGTGTTTTTTTTTCCTGAGAATGTTTTTGTATCAGAGAATCAAATTTTAAGGACTTCTACATGGCTACATTCATCCACAGTGATTACACAACTCTATCTTCGAACATATTTTCAAATGGAATATTTCCTTCTAAAATGGAGCCCAAGGACTTAAACGTGTACTTTGTGTGCATGAAAAGACTGAATAACAAAAAGGACCCGAGCCAAAATTCAGCACGGACTGCTGTACACCAGACATTTACAGCAGTCTGCAATAATTTGTTAACCATTTATGGCAATCCAGAAAACTGCATCTGGTACATCTTATACTTTTCCATTAAAATCACTTCCCCTGCCAAAAAAATCCATAAAGAAATCCTTCAAAAGATTTGGCCAACAAAACTGTGTCTGGGAATGTATTTGGCCAACTTTCAACAAGACATTGTATGTTTTCTTGTGTAAATAGAGAAAACGGAGCGGTCTCTTTTTCAATAAAAATTACGATTTATCCTACAACAACACTGAAGTGCTGCTTCCTTTATGCAACAATTCCTTTTCAAATTTTAACAAGTAAATTGCTTGCCAATACAACATAGTTTGATAAAATACTGAGACTCAGTTTTCTCTTAAAGTTCAAACCCATTAACACATTACCCCTCCTGCTTTCAAGAAGCTCAGCTGTCAAAATTCACCAGTAGTATAAGTGCTCTCCACTTAACAGTGCCATATTTGCCTATGTCAAAGTTATTTTCAATCCAGGGCCTCTGAAAACTTTCACTGTAATGTCTCTAGTAAGACACACAGAAAGATCAGTCAGTTAAAACAAATATATAAATAATCGACTGATTTGATAATAGATTCACGTAGCAGCTTCGAATTTAATTCAGGCTGTAAAATTCACATGTGAACTCCAAGAACAATGCTAGCTATGATGCCCAGTGGGATGCCAAACTGCACTTATACACAAAGTGCATTTAAATAAACACATTTGATTGTGTAGTTATGAAAAAGCTGTAACTTTGAGTTCTTGCTGAAGGGCTTTAAAGGGATCTGTCACATTAATTGTATGATCACAAGCAAGTCAGTTTTAAGAAAATATTATATATTTCAGGGAAAAACAAATCACAATTTAAATCTGAATATCAATAATTAGTTCAGCATGGTCAGAGCCAAAAGATTTGCCACTGCATCCAGAAGAGATGATTTTGCACGCACCTTCCTCTAGAAAACCTTAACTCAAAGATTTCATCCTAAAAT